>JASAMX010018206.1:0-10586 GCA_030248175.1 Microlaimidae sp. YZB2_3 | reverse complement strand
GTTAAAACAGATAATCAGATAATGGGTTTGAATTGGGGGGGGGGGGCGTTGAAAACAAAAAAAGTCACGTTTCAGGTGTCAGTATATAGTTAGTATGTTTAAGTGATGTTATAAATAAATAGACTTTTTTCTCTGGGGGGATATCAGGAATCTTTGTGAAAACTGATATAGGTTCATAACGCGGAAGTGTAATCTGTTTTTATATTTAAATTTAAGTTAGGAAAGAAGTTAAAGCTGAAACCGCTTAGCTTCACATGTCTACGTATATATTATTTTTTGTTTTAAATTTAAAAATTTAAAAACTTAAAAAACATGAAACCTTTTAAAATTCAGTTGCTCTAATAAAGAAAATGACAGATTCAAACACGAATTAATTCTGTAACTTTTAGTTTTACTTTTAAAAAAGAACAAAAACAATTAGTTACCAAAATGTTCATTTTTATAAAAAGAGATGTCGAGATGTCGGGTCCTTGAATCCGAAGAATTTGGAGCGGTAAATAGGTTTCATAGAGCAATTTATTTAAAATGTTAAAACCTAAGCTTAACAATAAATCTACTCTTAATGATAAACAATTTTTTGAGGCTTTCAGTTTTTATTTTTTCGGCTGCATACTTTAATGATATTGTTGAACTTGGAGCCCAAAGTAAATAACGTCAATATAAAAGGAATCGTAAATTTCGTGTGAAATTAGCGATACAAAATTGCTGGGTGGGAATCAAGTCAGTAGGAGTAAATACCGGGGCGAAGACCTCAAAGCATGGCGTGGAAGCGTAGCTAATTGAGATTTTTTCAAGCTTATAGGCTGAAAGTGATTGGATAGCTTTTTAATTCCGAAGTCTTATTGGCTGATTTCTTAAGATTAAACAGTGGACAAACTCAAAAAGGACGTCTGCCACCAAATTGATTTCCTAAACTTATAGGGTAACTGACTTAATTTCGGCCACCTTTTTTATTTTTTTTAATAAGTTTTTTCTGGCTTTTTCAATCAAGCCAAAATTTGGCCTAAAAATCAAACAATAGCTATATTTGTTATTCCAGTGCAAAATTTGAATATTTCTGTTACACTTAAAAATCAGTGAAGGTTTAAACTTTTTTTTTAAAGTGGCCGAAGTTAAGGCGCGTACCATTAATTTCGGCCACCTACAAAAAACTGGCCATAACTATTGCTTAAACGAACAATAAAAATTTCTAAAGGTTGCAAATTTACCCTTAGGTATTGTTCTTGGTACATATAGCTTAATTTTTCCCGTTTGCGAACTTTAATAGTTATTAGCAAGACTTTAAATAATTATGTCAAAACCTTAAAAAAACAAGTTTTAATAATTTGTATTTTATGTTCAATTTTTATTTTTGGCTTAAAAAATGTCAAAGCAAAGTCAAACGAGCAAAAAAATTCTTTATAAATACAGTAGTACAATGATATTTAAAAACAGCAAAAAACGGCAGGTTCTTTTACCTAAATTTTCTGGTGGCCGAAATTAACGGAATCTTAAAATGCGCAGTTAGTTAAACGCATTGCAAAATGATTTTGAAGAAAATATCAAAACATAAAAATTAACAATTTTGAGCCTTAAATAGAAGATATTTTAAGGTTATATATTGCTTCGTTCTAAATTTGATGCAGTTTAAACACAAAGCAAAAATTAGCAAAAACACAAAAAATTCACTTTTTGTATGAAAATGTTGATAATGTAGAATAACAAAAATAAAAAACTTTTGCAAAAACACTTTATTCAACATTAGTCCAGTTACTTTTGTGCTAGTTCTTTTGTGTTTTAAAAATAAGCCAATTTTCTAACACCCTAAATTGGTGGCCGAAATTAAGGCGTGGCCGAAATTAAGTCAGTTACCCTACCTAAGACGTTTGGGCTTTTCTAAAATTGTCCTTTGGGCTTTGTCCAAAGGACGTTTTGTCATAAGTCTGAACCAGCCTTTAGCCGTAATTAGAAAAGTTAGGGCCCTAAATTTTTTTTAGAAACTTATGTAGAGCTGTGAAAAATAAAAAAAAAGTTAAAAAGTTGGTTTGGGCTTAAGCTTAGGGCGTTTGCTTAGGTTGTAACAATTTTCACTTTTGGCTCAAAAAGTTCTCATTTTTTTGGGCTCGCCCGTCTCTAAACTTTTCAATTTATTAATAATAGTAAAATCAATCTTAGCGGTAAAATTTCACATTTTGAACAAAATAATTTTTCACAAATGATTTAGGACGTTAAAACACCATTTGGGTTGATTAATTGGTATTTTAAAAACGAAACTCATCGTGTTTTAAACAATTTTTTTAAATGCGGGGCTAATAGCGCGAAACCCATATTTTTTATACGAGCAACTGCATAAGAAAAAAAAAGCGCAATCCAAAATTTATGTGACAGAAAAAGATACTTAAAACGTTGTTGACCATTTCTTCAACCCAAGTAGGTAATAAACCAAATTAATAGAAGTCACTTGGCAAAGGGCTTGCTATGTGAGTTATGAATGTGAGTTTATTTGCTACTGAGAAAAAAAAAACTTACGGCATAGAAATTGGTATCTGCTGTTTAAAGGAAATAGAATTTTATTTATTGGTTACAAATATATTTCATTGGGATTGTTAGAATTATGTAAATTTAAAATGAGCTCTGAAGGAATGCGATTTATTTGGCCTGAAATTAATTTGATAAAACAATAATGTTTTATTAATCTTTTTGTTTATTTAGTAGTTTTAAAATTTAGGATTTTTTTTAGAAATCCAAAAGTTTTTAAAAAAAGAATTTTTGGCAATACACTCTACAAATATATATATAGTTAGAAAAAATATAAAAAACAAGCAGTGAATTTAATTTAATTTATTGATAGTATTAACAGATATCAAAATTTCAACTAAAACTGACGAGTTTTTGGATATTAGATCTATACAATTTGAATGATTCCACTGAAGCATAATTTTATTTTTTTATAACTGACAGTTAAATGTTGCGTTTTAAGCAATTATGGAAAAATACATGAAATATTTTATTTTTTTATTTACTAATAACGGTTTTTTTGCTAACTGAGAACCTATAGATACAGTAATAGTGATTCCATCAGTACAATAATGGTCGCGAATTCCAGCTCTTCTGAAAGTTTTTTAACTATTATCTTTTATTATTAATCTAGACATTCCATTTTTAAAAAGTATTAAAATGACTATAAAACGGAACTTTTTTCTTTTATTTTAAATCACTATCACTGTTACAGAAAGATCTTGGTTTTCATAGCAATAAATTTATAAGTAAAAAAACTATCAGAAATTAATGGTTGTCCGGAATTGTTGGAGAAGCAATGCAGCGTTAAAAATTCCACTGTAAAACAGCACTCAATAACCACTATAAAATACTTATTAGTGTGTATAATTAAAAAAACTTTATGCGTGGTAAAAAGATTAATTTTCAAACCTCACAAATGCCGATTTCTAAGTGTTCAAAGCGGTGCGCAGGTGTTGAAAGTTTCATTTGCCAAACAGTTGCTGCTTTATTGCAGCAGAATCCGTTTGATCCTTGTCAGACGCGACAAAACATCTACTGATCAATTAGTCGTTTGCTCGCTGCTAATTAAATTTCAGTTTAAAGAAAACCTGGTACTTGTCTGATAACTAAGACGAATTCTGACGTTTCGCTGGACGTTTCAACGAATATTGAAACTGTTTCGTTTATGTGCTGCCTAAAAACCGTTAGAAAAACAACTTTGAAATTTCCTGTCTCTTCTTACTTAATTTAACCATAAAAGCAATTGTAAGAAAAAAGAGGAGAATGAAATCGGCAAAATCATTGGTGAAAGCAAGAAAACAACTCACTTATTTGTTAAAATTTTCCCGCCTGTTACTGGAAACAATCTTGCAGTGTTTCAGCTTTTGGTATAATTTGGTTGTAAGTAAAGTATAAGTGGTTTTGGCAACTATGATAGTTGCGTTCAGATTTGTAATCTTCTGCGTTTGTTTTCTGCATAAAATCAAATTTAATGACGGTATTGTCGAAAGTATTTTGAAACTACACTAGCTATGATTCCAGTTTTTATCCTTATAAAACTGACAAAAGTGCAATTTCACCATTGCGTTTAGTCTTCTGCTGAATTTCATACTGATAAAACTGTTGTTTATTGTTTTTCTTCTATATCTTGCCCAATATGCGATGTTAACAATATTATCAGCTTATTTTAAATTATCTAAACTTCAGTCTTTTTATCGATAAGCATGATTTGGAATATTCTTGTTAACCAACATGCTATTTTGTTTTTTGTTTTGAATCAAATGTTATTTTGTTAAAATCAATGTTACGTTACATCAAATGTTACGTTCTGTTTTAAAGAGTTAAACTCACTTCGTTTTATTATTACCCAGTTCATACATTTTACTGGGCTGGACAGTAAAAATTAATAACAAATTTTGACCTTCACCTTCATTCGCAAACACTGGATATCATTAATAAAGCGTCATAAGCCAACATGTTCCTCGGTCCAAAAATGAACCTCAGCTCCGGCTCTAACATGGATTTGATTTCATATTTAGAGAAGCTGCTGACCAAGTCCAACGGGTCCCATGACTTTCTGCCGTGGCTGGGCGGGATGAGCAATGACTCAGCTGCCGGCGTCCCACTCTGCCCATGGGAGAAGCACCACTGGCTTCTCGCCAAGCTGATCCTCATCTCCAGCCTGGGCACAGTGGTGGCCCTGTTTGGGATTTTCGGCAACGTAACAACGGCCCTGGTGCTCAGTCGGCCTAACATGCGCTCCGCCAACAACCTGTACCTGACCGCGCTGGCAATCTTTGACGGCCTCCTCCTGGTTGGCTATTTATAATCCTAGGCACACTTTAGGCACTCTTAGGTTAAGAGTTAATTTTTAAATTAGGCATAGACTTGGTTTAGGCTTAGTTTTATAAATAATTGAATTCTAAGGTTTAAGCTCAACAAACCATAAAAATCATCCCGTCTTGGTCCCAAGTGAAATTTTTTCGCAATCCCTGTGACGGAATGGCCTATAGCCGGATTGGCTGGTGGGCTGGTTTGCTGTTGGCTGGTATGGGCGGCGTCAAAATTGTTAGACTACTAGTCATTTACATGACTAGTAAGTTAATTGAGCTTGGGTTTAATATTTTCAACAAAATCACACTGTGCCTGAAAATTTCTGTGCCTAGGACTATAAACTACCTCCTGGTCACCGCCATCCTCATCTACTCGGTGGAGTACGTGGTGGAGTATACTGAGAGTTTCGAGTTCTACGTCATCTGGCTCACCTATCTCCCTGTGGTGTTTGCAATCAGTCACATTTCTCAAACCGGCAGTGTCTACACTACGGTTGTGGTCACGTTTGAGCGCTACTTTGCCCTCGTGCATTCCAAGCGGAAAGTTTTCATCACAACGCGCCAGGGGGCGAAAGTCGCCATTGGCTTTGTTTCCCTGTTCGCTATACTCTTTAACTGCACCAAGTTCTTTGAAATCGACATCAAGATAAGGCCAAACTGCACCAGTTTCAGCTCCTACAGCATACTTTCAGGTAAGCTACGCCATTAGATAAGGCATGTTTTATACAATAAAAATAAAGAAGATTATAGAAATAAAAATATTGTTCTAATACAATTGTAGGCCTGACTCTAACCCTCTCTAGTTGGATTATATAATATTTCTTATTAAGGTTTTGCCCTAATTTGTTAAATTTTGTTGCCAATTCGATTCAAACCTTATTTGTTTTATAAGATAACAATTACATTTTCCGCACTGAGAACACTGTTTTTCAGGCAAATGTAATACTAAGCGCAACGCATAAAGGCTGGTTCATACTTATGACAAAACGACTTTTGGACAAAGTCCAAAGGACAAAACGTCCTTTAGACAAAGTCCAAAAGACAAAACGTCCTTTGGACAAAGTCCAAAGGACATAAGTCCTTTGAACTTTGTCCAACGGACAAACACAGCGTAAAAACGCCCCTTGGAATTCGTCCAAAGGACAAAGTCCAAAGGAGAAAATCCAAAGAACAACGTGTTCATACTTTTTCTCTTTGTCCAAAGGACAAATTTTAAGTAGCGTTCATACTTCGTCCAAAGGAAAAAGTTCAAAGGACGTTTTGGCTTGTCCAAAGGACGTTTGGGCTTTTCTAAAATTGTCCTTTGGGCTTTGTCCAAAGGACTTTTGTCATAAGTATATACCAGCCTTAAGTGTTTTGTACTGCTCATAGAATCGTCGAATTGTGATGGATTGTGTAAACTATTTCAAATAGACGATCTAAACAGTAAAATTATATATTAATAATCAATAAAAAGTTTTTCTAGAACAATTTTGGTAGTGAAAAAATACTATGAAAATAATTATTTTTAATAAAATAAATTAAAACAATCTAACCTGCGATGTTAAATTTCATTTTATTGCAAAAAAATCGAGTTGGAAACATCAAGCTTACATGAAGGCGGGAATGCGATAAACTAAGAAAATACATTATTTTTAAAAGTTTTTTAAAATTTGAAAACTTTAACATTTTTGAGTAGAATAATTAAATCAAAAGGACACTTTTAGAATTTGTTTCTATTTTGTAATTTAAAACAAAAAATGGGCAGCTGCCAACGCCCAGCAAATGAGCCCAAAATACGGCAAACTGTAAATTCCACCGACACCGACACCGCCTCAAATTTACGCAAATTATATATTGATGTGCAGGTTAGGCTTAGGCTTAGGCTAAAATTTGCATAATACTAAAAATTACGGTAGATTACGGTAGATTTTGGTCGGTGTCGGTGTCGGTGTCGGTGGAATTTACAGTTGCCCAAAATAATGAGTTTTTTAAAAATGTCCGCACAAGAATGGTGTTTTTTGAATTTTTATGGATTAATCACATTAATTAATTAGTTCTATATTGTTTAAACCAAGTTGACTGCCACTTGTAAACACAAATTTTTTTCACAAAAATAACTGCAAAAATAAAAACATTATTTTAAACTATATATTCATTATAAGAAATTATATATAAATATTACTTATGAAGTATATTCTAGCAAAAACGAAACAAAGTTTCGAAAAAAAGCCTTATATTAGATGGAATAGTATAAAGCTACATAAGTCTAAAAACTAAATGCCAGAAAAGACTGAAACAAGTCTCTTTAAAACCTGTAAATTAATAACAGATTTTGTGAAATTTTTAGAAAAACAAAACCGAATAAAAACAATACGTGTAAAAGCTTTAGTTTGCGTTTTTTAACCATCATTAAAACTTAATTCACATAAATTTCTCTCAAAGTGGATTAACTTTTACATGAGTTAACCAGCTGTAAATACCACAGTATTAGTTAAGTCACACGTCGTCAAAACGATACAAAAAAGTATAACGCAAGCGTCACAGTAACCATGAAAAATTTCTGTCAAAATAAGTTATCGCATTGCGCATTAAATTTTGTAATTTAACATTATTTTCGTATAAAACAAAACATACCGCCATATTAATGGCTTTTTAAAATCAAATATCAAGTTCTACGTCCGAAAAACATTGAAAAATTTAAATCTAATATAAGTCGACTTTTAATTTAACAAATACATTGACAGCTAATTTGTTTTATGTAATAAATAGAAACATTAAAGAAAAAGTCGCCTTATATTAAATCTGAATTTTTCAATGTTTTTCGCACTTAGAACTTGATATTTGATTTTAAAAAGCCGTTAATATGGCGGTATGTTTTGTTTTATACAAAAATAATGTTAAATTACAAAATTTAATGCGCAATGCGATAACTTATTTTGACAGAAATTTTTCATGGTTACTGTGACGCTTGCGTTATACTTTTTTTGTATCGTTTTGACGACGTGTGACTTAACTAATACTGTGGTATTTACAGCTGGTTAACTCATGTAAAATTTAATCCGATTTGAGAGAAATTTATGTGAATTAATTTTTATTAATGGTTAAAAAACGCAAACTAAAGCTTTTACACGTATTGTTTTTATTCGGTTTTGTTTTTCTGAAAATTTCACAAAATCTGTTATTAATTTACAGGTTTTAAAGAGACTTGTTTTAGTCTTTTCTGGCATTTAGTTTTTAGACTTATGTAGCTTTATACTATTCCATTTAATATAAGGCTTTTTTTCGAAACTTTGTTTCGTCTTTTGCTAGAATTTCCGCCTTTTAATGCATTGAATTCAATGTCATTTATTAAAGATATAAAACATTAAAAAATTTACTCATTTTAAAAGAAAAGTCATGGTCTCCTCATGATATGAATACAATTATTTTTATATCCAAAACTTGAATGTAATTTTAAGCAGTATATTATACAAAAATTAAGTCTGGGTAACTCCGTAAAATTGTATGGAACCTGAAAGAACCATATAAAATAGTGTGTTTTTCTTCCGTTTAAATTTTTTTGTTGGACCTGATTTAACTGCTTTTTTGGAAATTAGCTTTATTTGGACTTTTGTTTTGTGCTTGATTTTTCTGGATTGATGGTTTATTTTTAAACAACAAAACGACACCATTTTAAATGGTTTTTCCAGGTTCCATACAATTTTACGAGGTTACCCAGACCAGTCTTTTCTCGCATTAAATTTTTGGAGTGATTGTAGCTTCATAATATTCCATATAAAAAAGACTTTTTTTTGTTTCGATTTTGATAAATTTCCGTCTATTGAAACATTGTATCCCGCAGCGCTCACACGTCACCCAAGATTTATTTCATTTTATTTTTTTAAATATTTTTATTGTTGCCATATGGCTGCTAATTAGTGGTAAGGATATTTTTTCGCTCTTCCCGTTGAAAATTAGTAATTTTTATAAAAAGGTAAGGAATTATAATTTAAACCAAAAAATAACCACAAGAGAATGTGTATTACTGAATGAAGTTACTTAATATGTAATTCAGTAAGAAAAAAAGTGTCACACAAGTCCCCCAGTAAAGTAACTTAAAAAACTGGTCGTTTTTCACATGAACAGAGGTTTAACTACGGGCAATAGAGCATATACGAAAATAAAATTCAGGTGAGGCGGCAATTTAGCATCTACGTGCAAAAAATTAGGATTTTTTGGGAGACCCCCAAAAAAAAAACAAAAAAAAGTTAAACAAATTAAGCTTATTAGTATGAAATTCAGGTATGTTTAGCAAAAGTTTTTAGGTTTTTAATATCAGAAAAATATGGGTAATATTTTAGTTATGTAAAATGTTTAGATGTTTAATCGGCTAAAAAACTATTAAAGGTTTTGTTGATTTTGATGACGCCATCAACAACGGTTAACCGCGCAGTGACTTAACCCATTTAATATAAGGGAAAGAGCGCTCCGCGCTCTTCCCTGATTCGAAAAAAATCTACTTTTAATCTTTTGTTTATGCACTTAAAAACAATTTTTTAGAAGCGATATATTAAGAATGTGCTTTTTAAGTAGCTTTTCTTTTTCGGGTAAATGGAAAATTTATTTTAAACAAAAAATTTTTTTTGGTTTCTTTTCCAGATTATTTGGGCTTTTTAAAATTGCTGCTCAATTTTTTTTAAAGAAATTCCTTAAAACCAGAAAGCGATTGACGCATAACGTATTTTGGTTTAAAAATTATTAGAAAAACGTATAAAATTAAAAATCAATCGTTATGCAAAGATTATAAACATTATAAATCTTTTTATTAATCAAAGTACATAATTTTTTTATGTATGTACTTATTTTAAACCATATAATTTAATAAAAAATCTTTTTATCTCTTATTTGGATGTTAACAAATTTTTTAACTTATTCAAGCGCAAAAATTTTATAAAGATGTTGTAGAGATTAATGAAATTTATGATTAACAATACATACTGAAACTTTTTTATCGCCGCAAGGATAATACCGTCGTTACTATGGTAAAATGAGCCACATCCACTATAAAATACAAGTGAATGTGATTCATTCTGTAGTTATTAAGGTCCTGATTTAAATTTAAAATCAGTCACAGTCACATATATTTTGTACGATTTGTGGCTCATTTTGCCGTAGTAACGAAGATAAGTTTTTTGTAATAATAATTTAATTATTTTTTAAGTTCGGCCACTTACGATTCTAAAAATGATCCAAACGTGGGGCTTGAAAAACGGTTTTTGAGGAATAAGGTGCTCGAACCACGACGCTAAGATAAGAGTCTAATTTTCTAGAACTAGTCGGGCTGCAGTTTTAATGTCTTATTAATGTGCTTAAAAATTGTTAATGTCCAAAAATTTAAAAAATTGATCCACTCTTAATTAACTTAAAAAGTTAAGACGCAAAACCTTGGTTTTGGAAAAGTGAAAAGGAGTTTTTTTGAGTTTTGTAGCAACTCAAAGTTTTTGACCTAAAGAAAACGCAAAAACGCTTCTGAAACTATTAACAAAACACTATTTGATTAATTAAAATTTAACTTTTGATTTATGTCCATAGAACATTTAACCCGAGTATGAAAGTAAATTTCAATTGTAAATCAACTGAAATCTGAAATCTAAATCTAATTTTAAAATTTTTTAGTACTAACATCGTGTCGTATTTTATTGGACCAATACGAATATTTTTTAACGGTGGTTCTACCTTCTGATTTCATGCTCCAGAGCCCTGCTATTTAAAAAAGGGAGCTAAAGAACTTCGCTCCTTAAAAAAAGTTAAAAA
>JASAMX010018204.1:0-12191 GCA_030248175.1 Microlaimidae sp. YZB2_3 | reverse complement strand
TTGATCAAAAAGAAACATTGGCTCATTAGAAAGAAGAAGGCTAATTGTACGCAACTTTTTTCTTAGGAAGCACTTTTTTCATTTAGGTCCTTGTTATTGATTTATTGATCAAAATAAAAAATTGAAAATTTAGACAAATAAAATTTCCCAACCGCATAGAGTAACAGCCCTTTTGGCAATAATAAGGATTGGGCAGAGGCAGAAAACCAACATTCTTCTATAAAATCCTGCATAAAAGTATCAGACCGGTTTTAAATTGGCGGCAGTAACGGCGCCAGTTCCCAGTGCTATCTGCTTCCAACCGCGCGGAAAACGGCAACAACAGAGTAGGTTTTTTTTTAACTTTTTTGCATATACTGATGACAAAAGTTTAATTCAAAATTTTATTTATTAAAAAATAATAATAAGCGTCGGTGGCGCGGGAGCGCGATGTGCTGCTAATTATTGTGGTGCGGGTGCCAACTGCAATTTAACCTATGGTACCGTGCCGTTGTACTATATCTTAAAAAGGACAAATGTGTAGTAATTTGTTATTCATGTTCATCATCTTATTATTATTATTATTATTTTTACTTTAAAAATTATCATTGAAATCATTGGCGCACGGCATCGCGCCAACTATATTTAGAGAACGTAGGGAAACTTTGTCTGGAGCGCATCTGCACCGCACTAACTATAATTAAACAACGTGGGTTAATTTTGTAATTTAAATTCATCTTCTTCTTATTATTTTTTTTATTTTATCTCGGCAACGGAATGATTATAAACATATGTCATTGCGCAGCTAAAACTATAGTTTATTAGGCTATTTTTTAATTTAATTCAAAAAAGTGGTAGACTTAGCCTTGAAAAAATTGACTCTAAGAATAGAGCAGGAAAAAGGCGATTTTCTGTGGCGTATGTCTAGACAGAAAAGTATGTAGTACTAGTCTGAGATGGAAACATTATGTGGACTATAGGAAAATTGCATTTGGTTTGGCCAGCTGCTCTAATAAAAATTTCTACGATATGATAACGATTTGTTTATACACATTGATCAAATTATACACACTGTTTGCATTTTTTTTTAGTTTGATGAAATGTTAATTGAAAAAATCATACTCACAGCAATTTGACAAGCGCGAAATCGCCACTTTTTCAAATTTATAGTTGTTTCTTAACATACAAATATAACCTTCTAATTGAAAAAGTGGCGATTTTGCGCTTCTCAAAGATTGCTGCGAGTATGATTTTTTCAATTGACATTTCATCAAACTTAAAAAAATAGGTGCAACAGTGCTGTGTGATTAGATCAATGTATAAACAAATCATTATCATATCGTAGAAATTTTTATTTAGTGAGCAGCTGGCCAAACCAAATGCAAATTTCCTATAGTCCACATAATGTCCATCTCAGACTAGTCTACATATTTTCTGTCTAAACATACGCCCGGGGAAAAATCGCCCCTTTTTCCTGCTCTATTCTTAGAGCATTTTTCAAGGCTAGTTATAATTGTGCGGTTATGACGTGTTTTTTTTTAAATAAATAAGAACACAGAATTTTTTTAATTCCCCCTTTTTACAGAAATTAACCAACTTTATCCCTTAAAAAATTTGCATTTGGGTTTCAAATTAAGTATTTTGATATATAATTATTAAAATATGGGTTTTGATCTTTACTATTAATCGTTAAAAATTTTGAATGGTTTTATTGTTAAATAGTCGATTCAATATTGAAATTATCGAGGTCAGCTGGATTTTATTTGCCTATAGGAAAAATTTTAAAATAAAAGTAATTAAAATAATGTTTATCTAGTAAACTATTATTTAATAAAATGCAACAACATGTCTTTTATTATTGCTGAGAAATAATGAGTGCAAATCAATGTTCATGCCCTTATTTTCTGCTTTTAATTAAAAAAAAAACTAAAAAACGGCAAACAAAAACTATTAATATTATAGTAAAATAACTTAAACTATGAAATCGTCCATTAAAAATCAGGACGTTTTTTTTTACTCAAAACCTATAAAAAACGAGTAATCGATCAAATAGTACGTAAATTCTAGCAAGTTCTTTCTAGTACAGTATATATTAAACTCTACGTTTAATTTAAAAGCGTAGTGAAAGGCTTAAGGAATTTAGAGTTGATTGAACCTGAAGCTAAAACTTGGAGCTAAAAATGGAAAAAACGTGTAACCGGAAGCTGAAATTGCTAAAACTTATGCCTAAGCTTGACTCTAAGCCTAACCTGGAAGTGTTGAAAAAAACTAAAAACACAAAGTTCGAACTTCCTAAAAGCTATAACTAAGTTTAAACCTAAAATCAAACCCAAAGTCGTTACTTTTATTTTGGGCTCCAATTTCCAATTTTCTGCTGCTCCAATAGTCCGGAAAGATTTTTATCTCCTATAAACAATAATCTTTTTAAAAAGGCGATATTTATTTGCGATAATATATAATTAATTTTTTATAAGGGTTCGCCAACAATGATGTCAGTATAGTACACATAAAACGTTCTTTTTAAATAGTAAATTTAATTATTTACCGTAGTTTCTATAGTTAAGTTGTAAATGTTGGAAATTTTATTTTAGTAAACACCAAATGAAATAAGTATGGATCATGAAACGACCTCTCTGCACACAACTTGGCCACCACAAAACTCGACTGTGATAATTTATCCGAAAATCACCACGGACATTGCTGTTTGCTTTGCCATTTTCTTCACAATTTCCGGGTGTTTAACTAATTTTATCACGATATCATCACTTCTGAATGACAAACAACTGCGGGTTTTACCCACGACAATTTTTGTTATCAGTTTATCCGTTACTGATTTAATATTTTGCTCTTTTTGTATGCCAATCACCGTAGTAAGGTTCGTCAAACGGGAATGGATTTTCGGCGATGCCATATGCAAACTTTTTCCATTTTTTTATTATCTAAATGCGGGTGCCTCCCTCATGAACATTATGGCAATAACAATAAACAGGCAAGTTAAAATTATTGGTGATAAACTTTTATTTTATTTAGTTTATGATATTTGCAAAATTTAATTTGAGTAAAATTTAATTATTGTTTGTTTTTAGTTTTGTGTTGTACTTTTAAACACAGGCATTTGTGTCGTCTGCGTTTTACAAAAAAATTGTAAAAAATCAGTATGTACCTAAAAATAGTCAAAAATTGTTACAAATATAAATAATTATCTTAAAAAACCAATCATATTTGACGAAACTCACCTATTTAAAACTCAACAAATTACAAAGTGTTAATTTTAATCTTACATCTTTAAACAAAATTTGGAAACATTAGGTGCACGTGTTCATATGCGATCTAAAAATTTAATTCGAAAAAAAATACCCAAATTTTTAATCACAGTAAAAACCATTTTACTATTAACCTTCGGTTCTCAAAAGGGGTAAAACTTGCGTAATAATTAGAGTATGACAAAGAATTGGGGACACTTTGTTCGCGCCACTTCAGTCCCGACCCATTTCGCTCTCGACCCACTTCGCTCTCGGTCCACTTCGCTCCTGAAAAATTTTGTGAACGTAATTCTTGCGAAGCTCTTAAAGATGGAAACCGTACTTTTTCGTAAGCCTAAGCGAAACCTAGAAATCGAACAAATGTTTATTGTGATAAATTTTTAAAATTGGCCAAAATAAGCCAAGGACGAGGTTGCCCAAACAAAAAAATAATAAATTTGCGAAAATTCCTGGGACCGAAGTGGGTCAGGAGCAAAACGGGACGGGAATGAAATGGATCAGGAGCGAAGTGGCGGCAGCAAAATGAGCCGTACCCATTTCTCACAAGATTTTTTCTCTGGCTTAAGTTTTGAACAAATTTCTGGTTCACTGCTTTAAAAAAAATATCGCAAGTTTTTTTGGCGGACAAATTCAAGATTAACACAAATACTTTATGAATCAATGCATGAACAATATTATACAAATTGTAATTTTATAACAATTCGACTATTAAAAATGTTCTTCAAACCATAACCAAAAATTGTAATTATAGGCACCTTGCACTGGAACTCGGTTTATACATAAAGTATGCATTAAACATAGCGAGTCACCATAATGGAAATTACCGTATCTCCTACTTATCATTTGTAGTATGCAGATCAACCCTCGAAAGCGCGCGAAATTTCGATTGGTTGATCTGCATACTACGAAAGATAAGTAGGAGATACGGTAATTATCCATTATGGTGACTCCTTTTGTTTATTGCATACTTCATGTATAAACTGAGTTCCAGTGCAAGGTGCCTATAAAGTGCAATTTTACTTTTTAATTGCTTCGCTGAAAAATTTTGCATTTTTTTAGATGCATTCTGATCACCCGCTATGACATGTACGCCAAAATATTCCAAAGGAAGAATGTATTTCTAATGATTATTTTCTGCTGGGCTGTGCCGATGTCCCTGCTGGTGGTTCCTTTCACTGAAAAGTGGGGGAAGTACGGTTACCGAGAGGAAACTTTTTCTTGCACAATTATGGAAGATTCCAACGGACGGTCCCCGAAAGACTTAATTGTGATTATGGGTAATCTTTTTCTACTATTTAAAAAATCAGGGTATATCAATATAAAAACTAAAATCATATGGAAGATTTATTTATGTGTCGTGTTTATTTAGTTTGTCTGTAACTTCAGAATATTTTATATATAGCATGTCAGGCGATCTAAAAAAAATGTTGTCTTTCAAATAGTAAATATATATTATAATTATTTTTAGAGTGCCAACTTAAATGATAAAATTCGTAGTATTTTAATAGGTTAGATTCACTTTTTTGACTGTTAAAAATTTTACTCATACCCCGTACGATGTGGTATCCTTTACCCTTAGTTATCAAAAGTCTCTAGCTAGATTTATTAATTTTTAAAAACTATTTGTTTTAATGTTTACCTTGATTAAGAAAACTACGATCTAAGAGGGTATGGGGTCTTTCGATCCGTAAGTAGAAAACTTGGCTTCGTCACCAAATTTTCGAAATTTGGATCATAGAAAATAGAATTTAGAATCTAAAGTAAAAAATTGGTTTAAGGTTATGCTATAGCTAATAGGAATAAGTTTTACCGATTTCAAACTTTTGGATAAAATTTTTCCATTTCTGGCCAAGATCTCCATTTTTGACTCCATAGTTGAGAGCCTTTAAATCCTAGTTCACTCCATAGTGACAAGTGACAAGTGACAACGCGTTTACACAGCAGCAACAAGATAAAACAATGTATAACGGTGTAAATGCGCGCGGGGAACACTTTGTCACTTTTCATTTGTTATACTGGTGTGAACCAGCAATAAGTTGCTTGCTTCGGATTTCATTAATGGTAATGGTTCATAGGCTAAAATCTTAAACTTAAAATTCTAAATACTAAATTCTAAAATAATAAACGCTATTAAACTAATATGTATATAAAACGTTTCGTTACACTGCATATACGTTTTAAGCTGGTTCATACTTATGTAAAAACGTCCTTTGGACTTTGTCCAAAGGACAAACACAGCGTGTAAACGTATGTAAAAACGTCCTTTGGCCTTTCTCCAAAGGACGTTTTTACATAAGTATGAACCAGCCTTTAGTGTTAACCTGACTTTTGTATGTACCTGTGATTATTAATTTATTTCCTAAATGGTATTTCTATATTTTAGATCAATAATTGATAATGGTAATTCCGGCGGCCGTGGGCCGCTGGTTATCTTCAGATGAGCAAGTAAGTAAGTGAGTACGTAACTTCCTAACGCTTTCTTTGCTTTTGAATAACTCGGCCGAATCAACTATATATAAGTTGAAATTTGGAACATATATACAACTGACAACGGAGAATCGATTGATAACCACGAATTTGTAATCTGACAAATTGTGCGGTCGATCATAACGTATGCAAATTTTTATTTAAAACAATTATAATTTGGCCGAATAAAATCTATATGATTTGAAATTCGAAACATAGATACAACTGACAGCGGAGAATTGACTGATAATCACGATTTTGTGATTTGACAAATTGTGCGGTCGATCATGACGTATGCAAACTTTATTTAAAAAATTATAACCCGACCGAATAAAATCTATATAATTTGAAATTCGGACCATAGATACAACTGACAACGGAAAATTGATTGATAATCACGATTTTGGAATCTGCAAAATTGTGCGGTCGATCATGACGTATATGCAAATTTTGTTTAAAACAATTATAACTCAGCCAAATAAAATCTATATGACTTGAAATTCGAAACATAGAAAACTGACAACGGAGAATCAATTGATAACCACGAATTTGTAATCTGACAAATTGTGCGGTCGATCATGACGTATGCAAATTTTATTTAAAACAATTATAATTTGGCCGAATAAAATCTATATGATTTGAAATTCGAAACATAGATACAACTGACAGCGGAGAATTGACTGATAATCACGATTTTGTGATTTGACAAATTGTGTGGTCGATCATGACGTATATGCAAATTTTATTTTAAAAAATTATAACCCGACCGAATAAAATCTATTTAACTTGAAATTCAGAACATAGATACAACTGACAACGGAAACTTGATTGATAATCACGATTTTGTAATCTGCAAAATTGTGCGGTCGATCATGACGTATATGCAAATTTTGTTTAAAACAATTATAACTCCGCGAAATAAAGTCTAAATGACTTGAAATTCGAGACATAGATACAACTGACAGCAGAGAATGGATTGATAATCACGATTTTGTCAGTTGACAAATTGTGCGGCCGGTCATGACATATATGCTAATTCAAAGATAATCCTAACGGCCGCCGGTTATAAGACAAGACTTAAACTAGTTTATGTTTTATCAAAAATTTTAAAAATGATAAAAGTTTTAGCCTTTGTTTTTATCCTCGCAATTCGTACACGGTTTCAAAAAAAAAAACACCAAAGTTTGCAATAAAAATAATATTTTAGGCTTTCTTCTTCCGTGCGTGGTCATTCTGACTTGTTACGCTCGTATATTCTACGTGGTGCGTATGAGTCGACGACGGGCGACACAAGGCCGCCGTGCGGAGAGCGCCGCAAATAAAATGCTCTTTAAAATGATCATTGTTATTTTTTTCGCCTTCTTCCTCTGCTACTTGCCGTTAACTTTGCTCAGGATTTTCGGCGCCAGCGACAAACGACCCAATTTATTCGTCGCTTCTTGCGTTTTAATATGGGCGGCGGGAACATTTAACCCCGTAATATATGGCATCATGTCGAAACATTATCGGTAAATTATAGTAAATAATATTGAACTTTTACATTTTAATATTATAGTTATTAAAGTTTAAAGCTTACGAGATATAAATGTTGGTATTTTTTAATTTAACTTAAAAACTTGCTAACATAGTATATTAATATGTTTTCAATCAAAAAGTTGATTTATAAACGTTTTGACGGCTAACGTTTTTAGCCTCTGTTTGTAAAACAAAACATTTGATTTAAAGATATTCAGTTTTGTTTTTGAACGGAAAAGGGTTTTTATAAAAGTTTTAAATTGAAAAATTGCTAGTACATGTTTTTCTTTAATAACCAGATTGTTCGCTTCAAAAGAATGTATCCAATTTTTTTATCACACATGATAAACTACTTTTTACTACTAGTTATAATCCAGTATAGTTATTTTATTATATAAACTGGCTTAATATAACAAATGTAAAGTGGTATTATTTCTTTGCACGAACGAACGCAAAGTACCGATTTTGCTATTAAAGTCATACTTAAAGACTTTAATAACTTTTTTTTAGTTTTTTAAAAATAAAAATACCAGTAAACGTGTTTTTTTTTGTTTTTTTTCGCAGCTAAAGATGTGAATTGTATACAGTACATTATGACATTATCTTTAAAAAGATGTGTATTGTATACAGTACAATATGACATTATCTTTAAAAAGATGTGAATTGTATACAGTACAATATGACATTATCTTTAAAAAGATGTGAATTGTATACAGTACAATATGACATTATCTTTAAAAAGATGTGAATTGTATACAGTACAATATGACATTATCTTTAACCCATTGGGATTTTTTTTGTCAAAAAAAAAATACTACAAATTCGCAGAACCAATTCCACGTCAGTGCTGCACTGTGTTAATTTTTGCGTCCGCAGAGTTTAACACCGGGCGGAAATGTAATTTAACACAGAGCAGCATTAGCGCGGAATCTCTTCTGCGGATTTGCAGCGGAATGAATCCCAAAGGTTACATAAGCCATTGTTTTTACTCTAAACAAGATAACTTTTTAAGTCAATGAACGGAGTCGGGACTGTAGCTATAGCAGGTGATTTTTTACTATAAGTAACTTTAAAGAAGCACTATCACAATTCAAATTTCTATAACAAAAATTTCAAATCTCGCAGCATCAAATCCTATATAGAAACACTGTATTCTTTTAATACAAAACGGATATAGCTGAAATTTAACCATGCTCAGCCCTGATATGGAGTACCCGAAATGCAAGATTAGAGACAAATTCGTCTTATTAAAAGACCAGTCCGATACGATCTATATAGAAATTTGATTTGTGATAGTACTTCTTTAAGGATGACAGGTTGGGTTTAAAAGGTCTTTGGAACCGTAAATACGTAAGGGAACTGGAACTTGTAGCTGATAATAAATTTAAGGAACTTGGTACCACAAATAAAAATTTAATAAGACTTAGGTCTAAATATTCTTAGATAGTTTTTAGCGAGTTCATTATCACTTCAGCTTTAAGTTCCGAATTTTCAACTTCAAGCTTCTGTTCCCAAAATCGTTTTAAAAATCTTACTTACCAAATAAGAATGCAAGATTGTATTAACTGCTCTATCAAATTTTTGTTTCATTTTAGACAAGCTTATTTTAATTTGTTGCCGATCTGTAGACAACTAAAGCAGTGGCCGACAGAAACCAAAGTTACCTATTTGGATGTAACAAAAAAGAGAACGCAAAGTTCAGAAGGCCTGAATAGTGACACATGTACTGTTGATGCTGAACCAAAATAATGATTCAAAGCTCTGTGTATAGATGAGTCTCGAACAGCTAGTTGTTCTTTCTGCAAGTAAATTTACGATACTTAATTTCTAATATGTTTGAAAACAATATTTTTTATAAATAAATTTATGGATTTACTGCCATCGCTAGCGCCGCTTTTTTAACATGCATTTATACCTCTGCATGTTTTCAAATATATTTTAAATATTTTTGTGGCAAAACATGACAAAAAAAGAACAACTGAAGAAAAGCTTTAATAATTTTATTTTTGTGGCAATAAAATGCGCTCAGATTTATTTATGACATATATAACATATTTATGTCATTAATATAGTGGTTTCTGTCGTACATGCATAAAAGTTATGAAAATATAATGATATGATTACAAAAATTTTATGCATATAAAAAACCCAATATCAGTGTTTGTGCTCGTTATTGCTATTAGTACAATATGTAATATGTTTTAATAATAAATAGCATTATTATACTTTTGATGTTATGACATAAAAATTTAAAAAAATTTTAATGTTTTAATGTAATAAAACAATAAACCTTTCATTAAATATCAATATTTTTCACACTAAATAATTTCTGTTCAAGAAACAACGCAACGCTAAATTCAAGTTTAGCACTGAGTTTTAAAAAAAATTCAGCTGCCAAAACAAATTGATCTTTCACTCTTAAATACACAGAACCCCAAATATTTTATTTATGGTCACATTTTAGTGGAATTATAATTTACAGATATATTAAACTTCGTCAAAAAATAACGTCAATTTCATGATAATTGTTGTTTTTAAAAAATCTAAAGCGGAAACAAAACAAAATTTGCATATCTTTTTACTTTCTTTTTTAAACCAAACGTCAGACGCTGATTTTTTCTATAGTTCGTTAGAATTTTTAAAAGTAAAAATTTTTATTTAGTAATCGTTGTGTTCTTCGATATGTATTAGAAGGCTATAAAAATAATATTATCAGTATAAAGACGGCTTCGAACCGTCTGGGGTAGTTTTGTGCGAAATATGAGGCGGCAAAATTTTCTGAAGCTATGTAGGTGAGACATAGTTGCTTTCTGCTGAAAATGTTGAGACACACGTAAAAAGTAGCCAAATCTTCTGTTGGGCAGCTAGACAAGAATGAAATTTGTGGTGGAACCAAAGGTTGCCTTCAAAATTTGTAAAGTTATCTGCCCTTAAATATTTTCTTCGTAATAAAAACACAAAGTCGTCGCAAAATGTTTGAATGCATGGGCGTGGAGACCTTTACCACTTGTAAAAACCTCCCATGCAGTGTGCAAGCAAATCACAGAATTTTGTGCGAATGTGGAATTTTGTATTTATATAAAAAAAAGCAATTGTATTTATTAAGCACAGAGAAAATTGCTTGCCAGCAAAGAAGTTATACATTTAATGCTTTAATAGTGACAACGCATAAGCAAGCAAAATGAATAAAAAACAATTGTTTTGGGTGTTATAATGTTTGTTTTTGCATTTATTTTTGCTGAAATTTTTTATTAAACATCGAAAACACAGAAATATAAAATATATTTATAAGTTTATATTTTTAAAATTTCTTCTTTTTTAGTAAATTTCACATTAGGGATTTGTGCTACCCTACTTGTATTCGCAGATTTGTAGAAAGGTATCAAATTAAAGTATGCTTTTCTAAAACAAACAGAGTAAATTCATCGCAATTAAAATTTTTTTAAGAACAAATTTGTCTATCGAAATCTCTCCGTAAAGCTATCCCTAATCAACCATTTTTATTGAATTCTACAAAATGGTTTTTCGACAATTTTAATGGTGACTTTCTTTAAAATTTATGTTATTAATGCCAAAAAATATTATATTTTTCTGCAGCTTGAGTATTTTGTGTTCAAATTTGATTTAAATCTGCAAAACCTAGAAAAATCTGTCTTTTTAATTTCTTAAAAACGAAAACCTCTAAAATGCTGTATTATAATTTGTTTGCAATATGCATTTGTTTTGGAAAATTAAAAAAAGCGCGTTTTTCGCTTAGTTTAAACGTTTTGTAAATTTTGCGAAAATAATAGCTGCACAAAAAGACAACAGATTGACAATAATATTTGACTTTTTTTATGCCACTCAATCAATTTGTATAAAATTTATATTAGCCTAATAGTGACACTTTTTTATTATTCCTTTTTTACTATTTTTGACGCCAAAATAAATCACTCATGTTTTTGCCTTTTCGGTAGCAAAATGTACATTACTTTTTAAAGGCAACAGTTGTCACAAATCGTAATAAAATTAATTCAGTTTGGAAAACTAATTCTAAAAAAATGAATTTAGTTTGCAATTTTTTTCAATTTTCTCAAAATAAAAAGTGGAGAAAGGTTAGTACATAGGAAATATTATTTTTAAATGCTTATTTTTGTGTATCTGCTAGGGTATTTTCTTATTAAAAAATATTTTTAGAATATAAAATTTTATTTTCATGAAAAAAATTTTAATAACACAAGACGTTTAGGTTAAAATTGTTGGATTCATCATATTGAAAATATCAACAAAAAAAATTCTATGTTTTAATTTCCTTTCAGTAAACAAGAATGTAAAAACTTTAACAAGGATTCGTCTTTTGTTCTTGATAAAAAAGTTGAGTGTATTAATTAGCACTCACTAATCTGCTTGCTTTGCAAACGATGCAAAACAGAGAAGAAAACAAAAAGCCCTGCCTGGCAACAAAAATTTTGAACACTTCTATTATGATTTTTTTAAAATTGGTGGTTTATAAAAAGTTAGAATAACAAACAGTTGGTGCACAAATTGCTCAACTCAACTGCTCCCAACTCCCTGAACCTTTGGAAAGCTTAGAAACAAATGTTTCGTGCCTATGGTTTACATTAAGAATCTATTTTTTCAAAAAAAATTCGGTTTTTTTTTCTAAGACATATATATTATAAAAGTTTTTTTGTTTTTTTCAACTTTTTTTTGCTATCGAAAATATATCTCCAAAAATTCACACATAACACTTTTAATTAGTGATGTTCCCCGGAGCTCTACGGAGCTCCGCCTTTTTTTTTCACTAACTTAGGGAATAATCAAAAAGTTTAGCCGTAGATTATTTTATTCAAAAAATTTTTTTGCAAACTAAGTTTTTTTAAATAATTTAAATGCGAATAGAATAATTTAAACATTATTTAACAATAATTAAGTATAAAATCGCTCAATTAAGCGGTAGACTCCGCCGGGCGGTGCTCCGGAACTCCA
>JASAMX010018203.1:0-10464 GCA_030248175.1 Microlaimidae sp. YZB2_3 | reverse complement strand
GGTGTGTTTTATAATTAACGGTTAATTTTAAACTATACTATTTTAAATAAAAAGTGAGTGAAACTAATAGGACTTCGATTTTTGTTTTTGGGAAAAATCGCTTTTTCATTTTTACTGGTCTAGCTAAATTTAAAATTTGAGTTTTTAGCTACCTAGGCTTTTTTTCTGCAAAATATTATTGCAATCCGTTGGTTTTAAACGATTTTAGCTGAAAATTGCTGTGTTAAAGGCGGGGTGCGAAGTGAAACTTGTTGTCTTCGATTTTGATTACTTTTAGTGAAAACCTTACCCTTCCTTCCAATAACCCACAAAATTTTTTTCAACAAAATATTTACAGTGGTTCAGAAGTTATAACAACCCCCCCAAAAAAATGGTGTTTTTGGCCAATTCCGTACGTGAAAGATTGCTTAATTGGTATAACGATTTAAGTTACAAATCGCTCAAAGAAAGCGGCTACTTTCTACTTTAATTTGATACTTAGATCGTCAAAATTGGTACAGTATTTGCGGAGATATTGCGTTTCTCGTACAAAAAACCCTCGATTTTTTTGCTAAAACACGAAGTGAAGGAAAAAAGGTTGGGCAAACTTCATAAAATCGCTGCCGTCGTTTGCTGTTTTTAACGAAAAAATCGCGGGTTTTTGGTACGGGAAACGCAATATCTCGACAATTACTGCACCAATCTTAAAAATCAAGGTATCAAATTAAAGTAGAAAATAACCGTTTTTTAATTGCATAATTTGTAACGTTTAACGTTATACCTATTGAGCAACCTTTCACGTACAAAATTGTCGAAAAACGCCATTTTTGGGGGACATAACTTCTGAACCACTGGAGATATTTTGTTGAAAAAATGTTTGTGGGGTATTGAGGGCAGGGATAAGGTTTTCATAAAAAAATATCAAAATTAAGGACAAAAAATTGGACTCCGCACCACACCTTTAAGAAAAAACTTATTAACTGTTTCCGTCAAGCTTTTTGCAAAAAAAAACATATTAATTTAATTTTAAAAGGATGTTTATAAAGCCCGGTCGTCTGACAAAAGCAAACAGAAATAAGCGCATTTGAGATTAGAACTTTATAAAATTTTTACATATTAAAAAGAAATCCTGAATTTCGAGAAAAACTGCAAAAGTATTCTCAAAAATGATTAAAACAATTAGCCTATTTTGATTTACTCTGAATCTACCTGTTTTTAGTACTTCTTTTCAAAAAACATAATATTTATGGACCTACCTAGCATAAGAAAAATTGGGTCGGCGGTCCCACCACGAAACAAAGTTCCTCTCAAATTAAATGCATTTTTTTGTATTAGTTTTGAAACTGGAAATACTATATACAAATAAAACATCTACTTGAAAAATTTTCGTGGTCTTTTTGTATTTAATTAGGCATCACAAAATGTTTGTTTTTCTGATTAACCAAAAAAATTACATATGAGAAACCTTAGTTACGCTTAATATAGCTCTAAATAATGGTCAAAAATTAACAAAAATACTCGAAATTGTTTTAGTATAATTGTTTAATCTCTTGTTTCCAAAAAAAAATTGGTAAAATTTATTGGTTTCATAACGAAATCTCATTTCCCGGCGGGACCGTGGACCCAAATTTTTGTAATGCTAGGTAGGTCCATAAATTTAAATTAAAAAAAAAACATTAGGGAAATCCAAATGATTTAAGTTTTTTTTGCCTGACTACATTAAAACATTAACTATTTTTAAACAAAAAATGTTTAATTGTGATTTTTTGCTGTTTTTTTTTAAAATTTTTTTAAACACCAGTATATTATTTGAAAAAACTATAAAATAAAGCATAAAATGAGTGTGTTAATCTCGAGTATTTTCAATTTTTTTCATTATATTATAAAAATTGAATCTATTAAGTCGGTATTAAAAAATTTTTACAACTATAACATACAAAAAATTTTATAAGCTTTCGCAGCAAACTTTTTTGAATTCCGTTTTTTTGTTCATCAAAAAATTTATTTTTGTTTGTTTTAATATATTTTTTTATTAAAAATAAGCAAAACTTTTTATTTTTGGTGTAAAGGTGACTGGGAAAAGGGTGATTATTTGCTCTGAAATTGCTTTACAAATTGACTTTTCTCACACCCTTCAATCTGTATTTTAGGACTTCTTCAGAAAAAAATATATGACGTAATTGTATTTCCGATCGATTACAAGGAAGAACTTCTGGTATAAACATCTTTAAACTTAGCATTTGTTTTTTTGGATTTTTTTTATTAAAACGAAGTTTTAACTATAAAATAGCTATATCTCTAAGTGTATTTGAACATTTTATTATTTTATATACAAAGAGTTTATTTTATATAATAATTTTTACTTGTTTTTACATAAAAACCATAGTAAAAATTATTATTTACATCATAAACTATAGTTTTAACCGCAATAAACAACGTAATTTCAACAAAAACTTAAATTTAGAATCATTTAACTATTATTTTACAACAATGTTTTGGGTGTCCATGCTTTAGGAAGACTTCACAATGTCTAATCCTTATACATACGACCCCTCGTACTTTATCTACCGAAGAATGTTCAGCACTGACCAATTTGACAGTACCATTTTGTGTTATGGCAATTTAATTAAAATTAAAAATAAACATTACTCTTTTTTTAATATAAAATTACTCTTTTTTTGTATATGTAGATTAACCTAAAATTTAAAACACAACTAGAAGAAAAAAAATAATCAATACACATTCCTCACATAACTCTATGACGCGCATAAATAAGCGTTTTTAAAAGTGCGGTGCGGACTCAAACTTTTTGTTTGCGATTTTGATGATTATTTGTGAAAACCTTACCCCTGCCCCCAATAGTCCATAAAATTTTTTTCATCAAAATATCTCCAGTGGTTCAGGAGATAGGACTGCCAAAAATGGCGTTTTCTCAATAATTGTACTTGAAAGATTACTCAATGGGTATTAAAATTAAAGTCACAAAATATGTACTCAAAAAAAGCGTCTACTAGCTATTTTATTATGATACCTTGATGAAGTATGTGAGATTATGCGTTTTCTGTACAAAAAAACTCGATTTTTTCCTGGAGTTTTAGGTGGCAAATGATCCGTCAAACTCGGGATTAAGTATGCCCAACATTTTTACCTACACTTCGTGATTTTAGCAAAAAAAACCGAGTATTTTATGTACGGGAAACGCAATATCCGGACTAATACCGTATCAATCTTGACAATGAAGGTATCAAATAAAAGCAGAAAGTAAACCCATTGAGCAATTTTCAAGTGCAGAATCCTCGAAAAAACGCCATTTTGGGGGGTTATATCACCTGAACCACTGGAGATATTTTGATAAAACAAATTTTGTGGGCCATTCGGGGCAGGGGTAAGGTTTTCACAAAAAAATCATCAAAATCGAAGACAAAAAGTTTAACTCCGCACCACGTATTTAAGCTTTTTGTAAGCCACCTAGTATATCATAATTAAGCCACCTAATAACCACAGCTGAAAAACGTCCTACTGTAAGTAAGTAAGGCACGCTTTAATTAAAGGCTGGTTCATACTTATGTAAAAACGTTCTTTGGACAAAGTCCAAACGATAAACATTGCGTATACACGTCTGTAAAAACGTCCTTTGGACTTTGCCCAAAGGAAGTTTTTACATAAGTATGAACCAGCCTTAAGCCCCACTTAGGCTTTAATTAAGGCGGTGTCAATCTATTAGTGCGTGCTCCAATTCTTAATTTGATTGAGCAACATAATGCGTAGTTTCATATTTTTCTGTTATTTTTATACCGTGGACTTTTTGTTTATAACATTTGTAAACGGATTTGTACAACAAAGAAATCTGTCTATTATAAGCCAACATTTATGGATCGTTGATGCTTGAGAAGGGTGAATCAATAATTTTTTCGTCAAATAAGTGATGCAAATTACTGTAATATATAAAATTATGAAAATTAATTAAATTATTTAAACCTTATTATAAAAATTAGAGTTTAGCTAATTTTACAAAGGTTTTATTTTGTAAATAAAAAAACAACCAAACGTGACAGGTTTATTTTGTTAAAGAAACAAAAATAAAGGGCCATAATATGTGGTAAACAGTCCAATCAAATAATTAAGAGTCACTTGCATACATATGTCAACTAATCAGACTCCTAACCTTTAATTTTTTTGAATTCTAATTGATATAGATGGCCCTAAATTATTATGAATTGATTAGTTAGCAATTAGTTGATACCTCCCGCTGTTTTGGACCTTAAAATAATAGAACGTGAACCAGCTACGTCTGGTTTACTTTTTGTCAAAAAAGTTCAAAAAAAATTTATTTTTTAAAACAGTTGTGTTTTTTTTGCCTTAACACGCTGATATGTACAATGTATTCTCATTTAAAATGTGGTTGGCCATTTTTGCCATTTTGGCTATATTCTGGGTGACTTTTACATTTGCGTTTGGTAGCACGGGTAAGTTATTTTAAGCCGCCTGTAGTTGTGCACCTGGTAATTTTTCAAAATAAAATAGAAATATATGGAATATATTTGGTATCTAATGCAATATTGACTATAAGTTTGTTATACATAAGGTCAGAAAGATAAAATTTGTATGACAAACTATCCAGCGTAAGCGTTATATTTGCGAAAAATAATTCATTTTATAGCGCAACTAAAAGTTTTACAAAGCTAAATTTGACTTCACTGAATAAGGTGCATTATATCGTGATGTATAGTTTTATAAAGGATTACGACGAAAATTTTAATGCATAAAAAAGTCTCAGAAATATTTTGCATATTTGTAAAAAAAGACAAAATAAAATCGGACACCGAAAATACTCAAAATATTTTTATGAAACTAATTGTTGACCAAAAAACATATGAAAACTCATATTATACAATACAAAAACTGAATGCATCAAAAAATAATTGGATTAATAATTCATGGGCCCATTAATGAAATGTTAAAAATGTTTTTTTTTTTACCGTCAAAAGGGTTTTTACGTTTCACCGTTAACAATGTTTTTATTTTACATTTTTAACAGGAAAATGTAGGAGTCAAATTGGAAGGAGATGTATGTTTTATTAATGAATTAATGATTGATTATTCAGTTTATTTTATGGTGCACTCAGTTTTTGTATTATAGTTTATCCTCTCATATGTTTTTTTTGTTTAAAAATTGTTTTTTTGGGCATTTTTTATGTTCGTTTTTATTTCACCTGTTTTTATTAATATCTTTTCATATGTTTTTACCAATATGTTTATCCTTATGCAAAATACTCATTGAAGTGTTTTTGTACATTTTTGTTTACGTCGTAATCATCTTCATAGTAACGTTGGATGCTGGATATACTTTTAATTATAATATGTTAAATGAAAAGACGAACGGTTTCTTATTGAAAAATTCTGGATTTTTTTAAAGATTTCATTAAAAAATGAACACTAAATGGAACACATCGTGTTTTTGTTAATCGTTAATGATAGTTTTTAGCCACAGAAAGTTATTTTACATTAAAACGTCAAAGTTTTAAGAAGGCTCAAAATGTCATATAGTATTCGTAATTGGCTCCGTGGGAATGGTTGTGGGAGGAAAAACAGGGATTCAAAATGCAGGCGTGAATATGGCTAAAAAATGCCGGCACGGGCGCGTTATTTGACAAATGCGGGCGTCCTTTTTTGAACAAGCCGTGCGCCGCGTTACTATAGGATTACTGCCGTTTGGAACAATCGATCCAAACCAGCGTGAGAAACTGCCATTGAAAATTAAAATCTCAAAAAAATATTCACTTTGAAGTAATTCCTGACTGGGCTAAAATTGAAATATTTAAGTAAATTATTAGAACCTTAAATAATGACGCTTAAACTATAAAATTACATAGTAAAAATTTAAATAAAATTATAAAAAGACTTCTTCAAGCTTGTGTTTTGTAATTTTTAATAAAACTTTTTTAAGTCTTTTAAGAGTTTCTTAGCATGATCTACTAAATCAACTACTCGAAAAGATTGCAAATATTAGACTATTACGAATGGTACTTATTATACTTTTCCAAGTCCCACTGTATGTTGAGCGGGTGTTCTAATTTATGAATCTCACGTAATAAATAATTTAATTACGGTATCGTTTAATGTGAATGAGCATGGGTGGCTTGCAGCTAGTGCGACGTTCAGTATGATAAATAGTACGTTTAGTATTTTCAAGCGTGGTTTTTTAACCAAAGAATGTAAGAGAATCACCAGTTGCGAACGCATTTTTCTGAATTGAATTTCACTTACGTGCGATAGAAGGTGCAGTTGTTAAACAATCCACAGCGTTATTTGTTAGGCTCTAATGGCCACATGATTTTAATTAGAGCTTGGCATTTTCGGGCTCTAAAAAATTTATTTCCAAAAAAAACTTTCTTTGATATATATTTTTTCCTGCAAAAATTGTGATTTTTGGAATTTGAATAGGAAATAATCATGAATTTTGCGAATAGAACGAAATTAACAGACGTTTTATTTATTAATTTTAAATAAAAATTAATAACTTATGAAGTAATTTTAAATGAAGTGATTTATGAAGAGATTTTCTTTTCTGAGAGCCCTAATATGTCATTACACGCTGCAATTAGACCATTGGAGGCCCTAACTATAGCGTGCCTTAATTAGGGCATTACATGCGTCCAAGTAATATATGAAGTCACATATTTTCCTTTTATTATTATGTTTTTTTTGGTAGTATTTAATATTTTTCTATATTTTGACAACAATTTTTGTTATTATTCAAGAAATGAAATTCGCCTCTGTTATTTAGGTAGTTACAGCTGTATTAGAAGCTCCAACACATCGAATTGGACGATTTTGAGTTTGCTTGTTGGGTAGGAATAAGTTTTTTGTATTTAAATAATATACAAAATAAATTAAATAGATAAATTAATATGAACTATTTATGGTAGGGGTCTTTAGAGCAACAAGCAGGGAACTTGGCGCCATGGAAAATTTTTGGGAACTTGGAGCCATGAACAGTTGGAATTTTGAGCTTTAAAAAAATGGTTTGGGGTTGGATTTAGGCTTCGCTTAGGCTTAGATACACGTTTTAGCGATTTTTATTTTCGGCTCCAAGTTTTTGACTTACGTCTCCAAGTTCCCTATTTTTGGCTCCAAGTTGCAGCTCCAAAATCACAGAGCTCTATCAACCGTAAATCCTATTCATCAAATAAACAAAAAAATCACAAAAAACACAAAAACACAAATTATTAATAAAAAAAACCAACAAAAAACTCAGAAACACACAAAATTACTGCATTGTGTTTTATTTTAGTGCAAATATTTTCAGCATTATAATTGATTTTAATATCAATCAATTTTGCAATATATAAGTAAATCAATTCTTTACTATATTTTCTTGATTATGAAAAATACTTCAAACTAAAAATAACTTCACAGGTTATGGTGGAGAGATTGATGGAGGTTCCGCGAAATCTCTAAATGCGCCGAAAATATTTCGGATATACAAAATTTAGAGCTTTTGAATAAATCGAAATTTACGAAATAATCAAGAAATCTCCTAAACGTAATTAAAATCTGTGAGATAAAAATTCAACCATGTTAATCTATATCATTTTTATTAAAATATTGTCAAAATACCACCTGTTTCTAATGGGATCTAAATGCGGGTCAAAAGTTGCATATATAAAATAATATGGTTCTATATTTTCGATACATAATCAAATTTTATTAAACAAATAAATTTTAAAATTTATGTTTTTTAGCGAAAATTGTGGTTTTTGTGAATATAACGATTTTCAAACATTACATTCTAAATATTGTTTTCATCAAAAAATTAATATCAACTGTTTGATTTGATAATCAAAATAGAAAAAACTAGCCACAATACATCCGATAAAACTGTCGACACTTTTCAGATTAGGCAAAGTTGAGTAAAAATAAAAATAAGTCAAAAATTAAAATCAATAAAAATAAGTCCAAAAAAACCAAAAAAATTTTGTACAACAATTGGCTATCTTAAAATTTTAGTTTCCAAAACTTTATTTATTTAACAACTAACAAGATGTACACTTAAATACGGCTGAAAAAAGCAACGCGCAAAAAAGTTTTTAAAACGACTTCTGTTAACCTTTAAATTGTTAATCTTACTAACCTACAAAGGAGGGAACGGGTCCAGCTTGGTCGGGGAAGGGGGGGCGTGTTCGTTCCAAGCTTACAAAGTAACACAAATTTAGAAGGGGAGATAACTTAAAACATTAAGATTGCTTTGATCTTTTTACTACAAAATAGCTTTTACTATTTACGATAATTTTTTTTGCAAAATTAATCAAATCGCAAAAACATTAAAAGTTCTTAAACATATAAACAATAAGCCTTTTCTTAAATGTAATGAATGAGGAAAAACAATAAAGAAAATTTTTAAAAAATGGCCTCTCTGAACCAGTTTAAATTTTTACCCTTCCCCACCCAGAACGGTCTGGACCTACCAGACCTTCCGCTTGCTACGCCCATGCACTAATGAGTATTGATGATTTTGGATAATTAAACAAACCTATTTCTACCCTTTTGTTAGACATTCTCAGTCTATTCACGAAAGGCACAAACGAAATGGCATTCGTACTCTTATGCTAAATTATGGGTGTAGTTTTTATCAACTATACATTTGTTTTAACAAAATTCATGTTTTATACTGGTTGTAAAGTTAATATATATGCCAAAGGTTCTGATTGTTATGTTAAGCTTCCAATTGTTAAGTTATACTACAACTACTATACCCACAAGTTTAATTCAATACCGTTTAATTTTTTTAGAATAAAAATGTATATAAAACTGTGTAAAATATAGATGCAATAATTCTCACCAATTTTGGATTTTAATTAAGAAACCTACAATAAATTTTTTGACATTCTATAGGCAAACCAAACCTGGATGGTGCATTGTTTAATAAATAAAAACTGAGGATTATGTGATAACCATATTTTTTTCACTGCGCAACTGCACAGCCACTTCAGGCTTGCCTTTAGATTTCCAAATTTTTATACTTTTTGTAATTCAGTTAAGGCTTAGCAGCATAGATTACATTTTCTCAAATTGAAATAGTTCGACCAGGTAAGTTAGCCGGTCTTTAAAAAAGCATATTTGAAACACACACGGAACGAGAAGTGTTAATTGTGTTGCAGATTTTGTGCCATGTCTTTCCCTCCTGTTTACAAAAATTAGCGAGACGCGATTTAAATTTCCCGTTTTAGACGTCGTCATAATTAAGAAAGGATTCTAGCAAAAGCTCAAACAAAGTTTCGAAGAAAAGCCTTATATTAAATGGAATAGTATTAAAGCTACAATAAGCCTAAAAAATTAATGCCAGAAAAGACTAAAACAAGTCTCCCTAAAACAAGCAAATTAATAATCAATTTTATTAAGCTTTCAGAGACAACAAAATTTAATAAAAAGAATAAGTGTAAAAACTTTGGTTTGCGTTTTTTAACCATTTAACGAAAATGAATGCAAGAAAATCCTACAGCGTGGATAAATTTTTGCATACGGTAATCAGCTGTATTAATATGACAGTATTAATTAAGTAACACGTCACCAAAACGGTTAAAAGATAATATTATCTATTAACGTCTATTTAAAAACAAATGTTCAGATCTAAGTCTGAAAAACCTTGAAAAGTTTAGATTTAATACAAGGCGACTTTTAGTTTAACAATTATTTTGCCAGTTAATTTGTTTTATGTAAAAGATAGAAAACATTAAAGAAAAAGTCGTCTTATATTAAATCTAAATTTTTTAAGGTTTTTTAGACTTAGATCTGGATATTTGGCATCAAATAGACGTTAATAATAATAATATTATTTTTTAACCGTTTTGGTGACTTGTGATTCAATTAATATCGTCATATCATGGGTGGCGCTGGAGAACCACGGGGCGATTTAGCCCCGTGGCGCCGCGCCAACCATTATTAGAGAATGTGGGTAAATTTTGAAATTCAGAACCTTCTTTTTCTTCTTCTTATTATTATTATTCCAACGCTCCATCCTTAAAAGCGATATTCCTCATTCGTTACTGATTGATCAAAAATAAACATGGGTTCATAAGAAAGAAGAAGGAATTACGCAACTTTCTTAGGAAGCACTTTTTTGATTCAGGTCCTTGTTATCGATTTATTGATCAAAATAAAAAATTTGAAAAATAGACAAATAAAAACTCCAAACCGCACAATAACAGCCTTTTGGCAACAATAAGGATTGTACAGAGCAGACAACCAAGATCCCCTCATAAAAACCGCACAAAAAAGCAGACCGGTTTTAATTGGTGGCAGAAACAGAACCAGTTCCCAGCGCCATCTGCTTTAACCGCGCGGAAATCGGCGAAAACAACAGAGTACTTTTTTAATTCTTGCATTACTGATGACAAAATTAATTCAAAGTTTTATTTATTAAAAAATCATAATTAACGTCGGTGGCGCGAGCAATACGTAACTGAACGAAGTACAGCACGACAT
>JASAMX010018201.1:0-10662 GCA_030248175.1 Microlaimidae sp. YZB2_3 | reverse complement strand
TTGGTGGTACATACCTTTGTGTACCCTTTCTGCAAAGCGGTACATTTGTACCCACAGGTATTTGGTGGTGTACACCGCAATAAAATCAATCCTAGTCAAGAAGCTAACGACTCAAATGATATTCCTGTCGCTAACTCGGTTATTCTTGCTCTCTCAGAGTCATTTTGAATGAAATTCGCATTTTATTCAAAATGACAAAGAACAAAACCCGAAAAGTCGATTTTGGGTAATTTTTTAAATTGGTGATGTTTATCGGTTTTTTGAGCACTAGCTTCAAATTGGAGCTACATTTTCGGATCCGAAACGATTCCTGTAGCTCTGGAGCTCCACTCTATTTTGTACTAATTTCACGAATGATTAAAAGCTAAAGGCTTCCATAAATTATTTTGCCATTTTTTGTAAATCCAATTTTTTTGCAAACTTATTAAAATATTGATAAAATTATCCTAAAAATACTAATAGAATGACTTGAAATTTTTTTCAAGCTTATAAGCTTGAAATCACTTAATAAAAGGCGAAGCTCTGGAGCTACTTCCATATTAAATAACTAAAGCTCCAAAACATACATGATGTGAAAAATATAAGAAATATAAGGAATATCATTAATCTAAATGTGTTCTATTTGGGTTTTTCATTACCTTTTCATAATGATCAAATAGGGAGATATTGTAAACGATCAAATAGGGAGATATTGTACAAATATAATTGTACATTTTATTTGAATTGCTAGTGTGTAGGCTATAGCCTATAAAATAGCACTTCAAATATAAAATGCTTTTTAATTCGGAGACCATGCTTTGTTTCTAAACCCGACTGAAACCTGAATATTATCGATTATTACATATTAATTTATGTATTAATGTGTTTTAATAACTGCTAAACATGATTAAATCAAATGTTGCTTCCCTTGAGATGATATTCGACGATTGACAGGATATTTAATTATTAAGTTTTGATTATTTCTTTCGTGTGTAATATTTTGTTCCAGAAAATTGCTTGGCAGTTGCTTAAATTAGAAATATGATCAGTAGTTAGTTTTTTCCTTTTATTCGAAGAAATCTCTTGTCACGGTGGAGAGTGGAGCGGTTAAAATCTGGTGTTAATATTGATTCAGACCATTTATTAATGTTTACAGCCATTAAATTTCCCAAACCGACTTCGAGAAATTTTTAACAGTTTTAAATATTCGCCCGGGAAAAATGGTGATTGCAAAAATATTTATCACCCTTTTTATATTGCTGCAAATGGAAACGAAAGCCAAACGCCGGGTGGCTGGTGCAATAAGTTGGCAGGAAAAATACGAGAATCACCTTTTGAAGCGAACGCACGCGTGGGTTTTGCGGCAAAAAGAGTTTCCTAGCCGTCCGGCCATACGTCGATACATCCAACGTCTACACCACCACGAAATGCAGAAGCGTCGAGAATGTATGAAGAAATATCTGGAAAGAATGCGCCCTAAACCGTTGTTCATTTTTTGACCGAGGAGTAAAGTAAAGTTAAGTATAGAGTGATAAAGAAATTTTGTTTCATCATTTATTTTGAAAAACATGGAGAAAAAGGTAGCATTTAATTCTAACTTTTGTTACTATGCTTGTTCAAGATGGTGCAGAATCTGCACACTGTGTGCAAAGCAGGAAATTTTTTAGACATAATAAGTAATAACAATGGATCAAAGGCATTTTGAAACAACTTTTGTTCCGCTGAAATAGACACACAAATTTCACAATTCACAGATATTATTATTTACACAAATTAGTGTTGTAAAAAGTAATGATTTTGAATTATTTTAAGTAAAAGTAAAAGTAAATTGAAAAATTTTAATTTAAGTAAAGTAAGAGTAAAAGTAAGACCTATTTTTTTAAGTAAAAGTAAGAGTAAAAGTATAATAAAAGTAATTTTGAAACGGAGCAAAATACCGGTTTTTGGAGCTCCAGAGCTCCGTTCTAAAGTTTTTTTGCTAATTTTATGCATAATTATCATTTTAATAAGTTTTTTAGTCAAAATAAATGGTTTTAGCGTGTTAGCGGCATAAAAAATTGTCTTTTGCCATTTACTTTACAACAAGCCCATAGGAAATCAACCCATTGAAATTACTTAAGCTTTACTTAAATTAATTTAAGTATTTGCAGTGGAAAATTCGAGTAAGAGTAAAAGTAAAAGTATTTGAAATTTCAAAAGTCGAGTAAGAGTAAAAGTAAAAGTATTTGAAATTTTAAAATTCGAGTAAAAGTAAAAGTAAAAGTAATCCAAAATCCGTTACTTTTATTACTTTAAGTAAAAGTAAAAGTAACTTTTTACAACACTAACACAAATATTACCATTTTCGTGCTCAAAATAGTGGCAAAAGTTTGACGCTAGAGTGCAATAAATTCAAAAAACTATATTTTTTAAGCATTTGCTAGGACATTAAATTATTGTTCAAAACCCAACGTATGGAATCTTGGTTGCAAATGGATAAAAAAATTTAGCAACAACACAATGCCGATTTTATCATTACGTCAATCAAGCCATACTTACAAAACCGACCGCTTTTAAGTGTTTGTAACCATTTATTGTATCCATCCATCGGAAATATGGTTTCAAACACCAAAACTATTTTTTGTATTCTAAAATAAAATTGCAAAATTAAAAAGTAAAAAATTTAACCTTCGTAATTCGAAATGATTTTAACCTAAAACCAACGAAATCGGGCAAATAATAGAGTGAAACCCTTCTAAAATTAAAAAAAATCATACCAAATTACATAAAAAAAGATTGTATTATTTCAGTCTATTTTATATTTTGCATATTTGTGTGGTTTTTTGAGAGTTGGATTTGTTGTTTTTGCTTTTTGGCTGAAGGCGATGGTTGACTGTATCTTCGTCGTTCTTGTGGTGCTGCGTTGCGTTGCTGGGTTTGTTTGGTTTTGGGGGGGTTGTGACATTTGTATTTCGCTTTGACACAAATGCGATTTCCTGGAAGGTCAAGTTTAACCCGGCCCTGTTTTTAGTACAAAAAAATACCACTAAACAAACTAAAAAACACCTTAGTATTCGTCAAAAAAATATTACAATGTCTTTAAACAATATTCTTTTTAAGAAATGTTACTGTTTTTGTTTAATGTTTTGTGCAATTCTTAAAGAAAATGTTAAATTAAGTGTAATCTGAATATAAATACAAAAAAATCCAGAGTATTCTTTCTTAAAAATTTATTGTTTCGTGTTTAGTTTTACACGTCCTCGTGATCGGTTTTTCCTCAGTTACCATGGTGAAACCTTCGTAAAACCACGGTGAAACATTTGTCTCACAATTGTGGTATCTTTTAAGCATTGTAGTGTGTAAACTTCACAGCATTTAATTCGTTTTTTTTTTCATTTTTTTAATACTAAGGAAAAAAAGCTAGCTTAATGCGTTTTTATGTTTATGCAAAGCTGTTCTGTGGCTTGACGTGCGACTTGAAAAAGTTTCGCATTATTTTGCATTCCGATTTGCTCATGCTGGCGCACCGGCGATCAACTTTTGGCACACGGAACTGCAGGAAGAGGAACGTGCAATACGTTTGTTGCTGAAATCTGCACATCGCTGTGCAGATCCTGCGTCATGTTGGAACCAGCATAGTATCATAACTTATTACTGAGTACTACATTCTTCTTTATTATGATGTATTTTTGCTAGTATTTCAAACTAATGTTTCTTTACCAAAAATAGAGTGAACCATTAATTTTTAAAAACATTGATAAAAATAAAAAATCAGGTAAAAAATTAGAAACTTATTTAATTTGTGCTTAAACTTAAATTTTTTGACTTAAGGTAGAACTTCACAGTTTTGACCACTTGGACTACAAGTCGCAATATTAATTTTTGGCCCATAAAAATGGGGTGCTATAAAAAGCTAAGACATTGTGCTATCCAGTGGTTATAAAAACATCACCGAAAAGTTTGTCCAATTTGCAAAAAATGTCCATGGATTTTACCTCTGAAAACCACAATAAGGCCTTTTAAAAAAAATTGATTTGTTATTTTTGGGCGCAATTTTATAATAAGTTAGGGTAATATAGGGGGCAACTTTCAGAGGTGGTTTGGGCTCAAAATGATCTCAGGATTTTTTTTAAATTGCAAAAAAGACTTTTTTTACAAAAATATATAGTAAAAAAAATCCTGAAGTCCTTTTTAAATCGTTTATAATAAAAAAAAATGGTAAAACCCTGTATCTAACTATTTCCAAACTTTTGTTTAAAAATAACGAATCAATTTTTTTTAATTTTATTTTAATTTTTTTGTAATTGACGCCGAAAAACTACATTTTGAACCATTCCTTTAAAAGTTACTTTTAATTGAAAATCTCAGCTGACCTAGTAGTCGAGTGGTTAGCACGTCGCGCTCGGATCCTCGGATCCACGGGATCGAGTAGTTATGTTATTTTTTTATGGACGATAACATTTTTTACAGAAAAATGAATGTCAAAAATTGAATCAGCAGGTCAAACTACGTATGGTAAGATGTAATTCAAAAAGATCTGTCGTCAAAAAAAAACTGTGAAGTTCTACTTTAAATCTTTTTTTATTTCATCCGAAGTGGAGCTTACAGAATTTAAAAAATAAACTTGATTTTATACTAAACGATTATTATTTCTGTAAAATTTTTTTTATATGATTCAATTTTTAATTACAAGACTTTCTAACACGAGTAAATTCATTATAAAAAGTTTTTGTTTTTTACTTTAACGGTTTTGCTTTAAGTTCAATATAATTAACTGTCGATTATTAACTTTATGATAAAATATTGATTTTTTACAACTTTTAAAATTACCCAGTAATTTATATTATTTGATATTTGATTTTAAATAATAATTGATTGGACCTACCTATAGCATAACAAAAATTTGATCCGTTGTCTCACCATGAAACAAAGTTCTTCTCAGATTTAAGGAATTTCAGTTCAGTATAATTGAAACTGAAAATACTACAAATAATAAAAAATATACTCAAACAGGTTTAGCGGCTTGTTTTTATTAAATTAGCATTACATTACATTTGTTTTTCTGATTAACCTAAAAAACTTACTTGAAAAATTTTAATTAAGCAAAAAATAGTTTTAAAATGGCAAAAAAGTTAGTAAAAATAATTGAAATGTTTTTAATTAATATTGTTGTTAAATCTCTGGTTTTTAAGAAAATTGGGTAAAATAATATTTGTTTCCTAAACGATTCTGATTTCGTGGCGGGACCGCGGACCCAAAATTTTGTTATGCTAGGAAGATCTATTGTTTGAATTTACGAATTTGACATTAAAGGAGCACTGTCACAAATCAAATTCCTATAACGCCCGAACCGGACTGCTCCTTTAATACCAAACCTACCTAACTCAACTTTGGTTAAAAGTTTAAAAGGTATTTTAAAGATTTCACAGATTTAAAAAGTTGATTGTTAGATTTATACGCTTTTTTGAAAAGTGTATAAAATATATATTTTGAACTTATTTAGTTTAATTTTTAATGACTGTTTTACTATAATTTGTATAACAGTACGTTTGCAATTGTTATTTTGATCTTTGATAAGGCAAAAAGTATTACTTTAACCTTCCGTATTTCTGTTATGTATTTGTAATACGTGCTTGATTTATTTTATTATTTTGTAATCATTTTGTTTGTTTTTTTTATTTTTTAACAGAAGTAAAATATTTTGAATTTCAATTTCAATTCAATTGACGAAACAAAAATCGATACTAAAACAAAAGTAAATAAATAAATATAAATAAATAAATAAAAGACCACAAAACCAAATAATAATCAAAAACAAAAAATGACAAAAATCCTTTAAATATGCCTTAAGAGGGGCATAAAAATTTAAATAAATACCCAGCAGTGATTTAATTATAAGGTATTTGTTGTTATTTTTAATTTAAAAAATAGGTAAAAAATTATATACATAAAAACCTGCGAAAATGGGCGATTTATTTGACGGATTAATTTTTCATATACATACATACTAAAGTATTGGTCGTTTTCAGCAGCTTTGGTACTTACTAATATCAAGAATATATAACACAAGAGAATGTTAAAATTAAAATTAAAATTAAAAATTTTTAGTTTTAATAAAATAAAGTAACTTTCCAACGTTTTAAAATTAAATAAAACAAGTTTCAAAGTGTTTTACTACATTGAAAATGACCAGCAGAGCAGCAGCAGCATCTGTATTTTTTTGTTGCGCGGCCAGACTCGCAGTGCAAAAATAATCGCACTGCGAAAATAATCGCAGTGCGAATAAAACAGCATAGAGTGCGAAAGAAGTCGCAGTCCCCACTGCGAGAAAACCCACACTGTGTTAAAAATCGCAGCGCGGAAAAACTAGCAGAAAATGGCGGATTTTTGCGAGAAAAGTCGCACACGAATTCAAAAGTGCGACTTTTCTCGCAAAATTTTGGTCAAAAATTTAGTGTACAGTCGGACATTCTCTTGTGTTATATATTCTTGCTAATATTAATAAGAGTAACTGGGATTTACTTACTAATATTATACGAGTAAGTGAGGTTTTAATGGTTTTCACTTTTACTAATATTTGTCTTTTATGCATATTACTTGATAAAGCAAAAAAATAGTTAATATATTTACAGTAAAAATATTAAACAAAAAAATAAAGTTGTCGTGTTTAAATTTTCCGATCTTTTAACAAAAATAACGAACGCTTTATATTGTTTAAAATTCCAAAACAAATGATTTTTTTTCACTTCCATTATATTTTTACATGACTGATAAAAAATTACCAAAAAATATTTACAGTGATTAAAAAAATGATTAGTAACAGACTTAACTCAGATATTTAATGTAGCCATTTGTTGTTATATCTTCTCTGAAAATTTCCAAAAATGGTTTGTTTATTTATGTATCTATATAATGTCAACATCTATAGAAAATTAGAATTCACGAAGGGTAACTGACTTAAACTCGACCAGGCCTTAATTTCGGCCACCGGCTGCGTAAAATTATTATGAAATAAAGTGCGTTGCGTACGGGTGGATAGATCGTTATGTCATCTATCTAGCCATACCCAGTTTATTTCATAACTATTCTCATAGCAAAAATAACAGCTGGTGGCCGACATTAATGCCTAGCCGACTTCAAGTCAGTTACCCTACAGCTAAAAATAACGTTTTTTTACTGTTTGAAATTAAGTTAATGGTGTTACAGCCTAACATTTCTTAAAAAATTAAAGTTATTTTAAAATAATAATCAATCTTACGTCCATCAAAATCTTAAAAAAGCAGCTATAAAACTCAAAGCGAACTACTGAATTACTCATCTTTAAAAAAAGCTGAAAAAACATAAGTTCACCCACAGAAGAAACAAAATTAATATATCCTCGAACTGAGCAGTTAGAGTTTGTGATCACACGTTATTTTCGCCGTTTTCATTTTTAGTTTCAAAAAATCTTTTCTTTCAACCGAAAGGAATAAAGTGAAACACTTTAGTTATGGACCTACCTAGCATTACAAAAATTTGGGTCCGCGGTCCCGCCGCGAAATAAGATTTCGTTATGAAACCAATAATTTTTACCAAATTTTTTCGGAAACCGGAGATTAAACAACTATATTAAAACAATTTCGAATATTTTTGTAAATTTTTAACCATTATTTAGAGCTATATTAAGCGTAACTAAGGTTTCTCGTATGTAAATTTTTTAGGTTATTCAGAAAAAAACAAACATTTTGTGATGCCACGAAAATTTTTCAAGTAGATGTTTTATTTGTATATAGTATTTCCAGTTTCAAAAATAATACGAAAAAATGCATTTAATTTGAGAGGAACTTTGTTTCGTGGTGGGACCGCCGACGCAAATTTTGTTATGCTAGGTAGGTCCTTCCTAAATAGGTTTATCCCAAATGTAAGCCGCAGTAATTAACCCGGCATTTGAGATTATCCTTAAAAATTAGTGGAAATTTGCAAACTATGCATACGCATAATTACAATTAAAAAGTAGATATTATTTAATGAATTTTACTCATATAAAAAAACGAATACGTATGCATATTGTTTGGATCCACCCACACATATGAAGTACAATTTGTTCTTCATTTCTCAACCTTTTTTTATTAATTAGTTTTCATGTATTTTTAATTTTACATTTTTTTTAAATTTAAATAATTTACACATGATCGGGTAGTGCATTTAATTTCGGCACTTTTCCCAATTGGGCATGTTTGATTTTGAACTATATCTTCGGTAATCCTGGACGGAATACGTTTGATAGCTCAAATGAGAACTAATTATATGTAGATGACTGTCGTGAGCTTTTTATTTGTTATGTTATGATATTTTCATGTGAAATTGTGTGATTTATAATTAAAAAAATATTGTTACTCGTTTTTAGAACATGGGCATTTCATGATTACGCAATAAATTGGTTTAAAAATTAAACTGTCCTGGTAAAATTTAGTCTATTTTCCGAATTTTTAGTCCCCGTGGTTCTACGTTGCGTCTGTGGTGAGCTATCGTTATAAAATAAAATAGTGTAATTTCGGCACACTATTGTTGTAGGTAAAAACGGGTTGAATTTAGTGGTCGGGTGTTAAATTGTAGTTGTAAATAGTTAAAAGACAACGTTGAAATGTGTAGGAGTCATAGCACTGCCCTTAAACTCAATTAGAAGGGTCTTTTTAAAAAGTGCCGAAATTAAATGCACTTTTTTCCCAAATTTTCCTCATTTTGTTACCATTTATCATTTTAGCTGTAACTTTTTGCCAGTTACACGTTGAACAACAAGTAAAAGCTTAAATTAAAGAAAACTGTCTGGAGATAATAATAGGCTTTTAAATTTTTGAAAATGATGATTTTTTGACTGAGAAACAATCGATTGTTTGTACAGTGCCGAAATTAAATGCATACATTTAATTTCGGCAATTTTTCATTTTTTTAAAAACTGATTTAATTAAATAAAAAAACAACTTTCGTACAGTGAATTTTTTTATGACGCAACGCAGTATTGTAAAAGCTTTAAAATGAGCTATCAAACATGAAAATCAGGCCATACAGTAGTGTTGTAAAAAGTTACTTTTACTTTTACTTAAAGTAATAAAAGTAACGGATTTTGGATTACTTTTACTTTTACTTTTAACTTGACTTTTAAAATTTCAAATACTTTTACTTTTACTCTTACTCCGACTTTTGAAATTTCAAATACTTTTACTTTTACTCTTACTTGCATTTTTCCACTGCAAATACTTAAATTAATTTAAGTAAAGCTTAAGTAATTTCAATGGGTTGATTTCCTATGGGCTTGTTGTAAAGTAAATGGCAAAAGACAATTTTTTATGCCGCTAACACGCTAAAACCATTTATTTCGACTAAAAAACTTATTAAAATAATAATTATGCATAAAATTAGCAAAAAAACTTTAGAACGGAGCTCTGGAGCTCCAAAAACCGGTATTTTGCTCCGGTTCAAAATTACTTTTATTATACTTTTACTCTTACTTTTACCTAAAAAAATAAGTCTTACTTTTACTTTTACTTTACTTAAATAAAATTTTGACCATTACTTTTACTTTACTTAAATTAAAAAATCACAAATTACTTTTACTCTTACTTTACTTAAATTAAAAATTTTCAATTTACTTTTACTTTTACTTAAAATAATTCAAAATCAATACTTTTTACAACACTACCATACAGTGAAAAGTTACATTGGAAAAACGAAAAAGTGCCGAAATTAAATGCACTACCCTTGCAAGATGCTAGCATTTGTCATAACTTTAAAACGCTCAAATTTAATTTAAATCAATAAAATTTAGATTTACCAAACCATTTATTATTTTAAATGTTTCAATCAAATCTATTTTATCTCTACGTTCTTCTAATGTCACCAATTGGAGTATGCTTAATCTATTGTTATATCCATTATCAGACATATTACATCTGTTATATAATCTTTTAGTAAATTTTCTTTGAACTTTTTCTAAAATATATTTATCTTTATTCATGTATGGATTCCAAACAGGACTGGCATATTCTAAGGCTGGGCGGACAAAACTTTTATAGGCAGTGAGATAATTTTTAATTGATTTTGATTTGAAACATCTAAAAATTAGATTAGTTGTTTTTAAAGCTTTACCAGCTATTTTCTGACAATGTATTGAAAATTTAAGGTTGTTATTTATGTATACCCCTAAATCCTTTACTAATTTAGTTTTAGGTAAGTTCTTGTTATTTAGATAATAATCCGTTTGATTTTCATATTTTTTATTATTTACATGTAGAACTTCACATTTATTTTCAGACAGACATAGTTGCCAGTCACAAGCCCATTTAGCAATTCTATTCAGATCATCTTGTAATTTAATTCTATTGTCAGATATCTCTGAATAACTAGTATAGACTTTTGCATCATCTGCAAAAAGCCTAATCTCAGAGTTTTGTACACAATTGACAATATCATTAATATATATTAAAAAAAGGAATGGTCCTAAAACGGAACCCTGTGGTACCGAGCTACTAACTGGGTAAGAATCAGAAATAGTATCATTTATTATTATTTTCATTTCTCTATTTGTTAGAAAAGCTTCTATCCAATTTAGCAGCTTTCCAGAAATCCCATATTTATTTAGTTTATACAAAAGTTTTTGATGTGACACAGTATCAAAAGCTTTTGCAAAGTCCACAGAGCAATATGTACTTGTTAAGTGTTACATAA
>JASAMX010018199.1:0-10176 GCA_030248175.1 Microlaimidae sp. YZB2_3 | reverse complement strand
GTATTCGTTCAGTTACGTATTGCTCGTTTAATGGTAATGAAAGTGGGAGGAGCTAAAAATGCTGGGTATTATCACTTTTATTACGAGGATCGAGTTTAGTACTCAAGCGCTCATTGGTTAAGGAAAAGGTTTAAGATTTACGAATTAAGGTTTTAGTTTTAGGATTTACGATTTAAAGTTTAAAGTTTTAGGCTATCGATTCACACTTTTCGTTTTAGACTTAAGGTTTATACTTTTGCAAACGACTTTTTTCTGAATAATGCTTTCGGAATTGGATTTTTTAATGATACACTTAAGCGTTTAATGGTTAACAAACATTTATTGGCACACAGATAGACATTAAAACATATCTGTCACAAATGATGGTATATATAACAATTTTTTATCTTGTACCTTCTTTCAAAATTAATGCAGGAGGAGCTAATCAAGCTGTTCCTGATTAAAATTACTTTTAGTCGAGACACGCAAAAGCTTTAATCGACACTTTGTAAACTAAAATCAACTTCTTAAACACTCGACTGTTTAAAATTGAGAAGGTAAAAAGATAAACTACAGGTTTTGAAAATGAAGGGAAAAGTTTATCAATTATTAGTTTTCGAAATTTAAAAAAATTTACTGCGGATTTTATACTAAATATTTCGGTAGTCATTTTTTCATTCTCTTTAATTAAAAAATAATTAAGCTTTTTTTTAAAATCAGATAATACTTGTATTTTTTTAGCATTTTTACATACAGACAAAAACTAGTGTTTGTGTGTTTTCAAAATATAAAACTTTAACAAGTATATAATCTACTTTGTATTTAAAAACGTTCTATTATTTTTTGCACCGATTTGAACAGACATTGTTGTTTTCTTGATTTTATTTTCTCCGAAACTATTGCGTAAACCGCGGATTGAATGGTATAAGAAATTTTGTAAAACGAACTTCTGTAAACAAGAACTTTGAAAATATACAATATTTCTGACAAATGATTTCAACCAAAATATTAATTTTCAAGGTTTTTTTAACAATCTTATTATATTTTATTCATTAAATATTTTATAAGTCTACATTTTTCAACGGAGAGTATATAAAAAAATTTTAAACCCGTTGTTTTTTCTAAAACCATTGGTACCAAAGGGCCTTTTTTTTCACACCGGACGTTGTTTCCAACTAAAAGCATTCCGGAAAAAATTTAGGATGGTTAATTGCTATTGCTAAACTCCGCAGATTAAAATGGTATTTTAACACAATTTTGCACAGTACCCTTATACCTTTAATTTTTTCTAGGGACACCATATATTTTTTCTTGAAGTTATTTATTATTTCAAATCGATAAAAGGTCTCTTGAGTTGGGAAATTTTTGCAGTTAAAAATTTTTGAAAACATTAAGCCTATCCCAAAATTAAATTTAAACTGATTTATATTTAGGTTTAGGTTTACGCTTTAAAGCCCAATTTACACTTCAGGTTTAAGATTTAAGGTTTATGGAAGAGATTTAAGGTTTAAGCCACGTTTCACAGTTGGATTTGAGGTTTTTGATTTCAGGTTTAAGATTTATGGTTTAAGGTTTAAAGATGGAACAAAGTCCGAAGTTTGATTTAAGGTTTAAGAAAAAAAACCAAAAGTTTTTACTTCAAATGTTATTTATACGACCAATTTAAAAGTTGGATTGCACGAAAATTAATTGTTGACAGTTTTATTTATCAATTTTAGAAAAATGTAGACTTATAAAATATTTAATGAATAAAATATAATAAGATTGTTGAAAAAACCTTAAAAATTAATATTTTGGTTGAAATCATTTGTCAGAAATATTGTAGATTTTCAAAGTTCTTGTTTACAGAAGTTTGTTTTACAAAATTTCTTATACAATACATTCCGCGGTTTATGCAATAGTTTCGGAGAAAATAAAATCAGGAAAACAACAATGTTTGTTCAAATCGGTGCAAAAAATAATAGAACGTTTTTAAATAAAAGTGATATATACTTGTTGGTTTTATATTTTGAAAACACAAAAACTAGTTTTTGTCTGTATGAAAAATGCTAAAAAAATACAAGTATTATTGATTTTAAAAAAGCTCATATTTTTTAATTGATAGAATGAAACCACGACAACCGAAATATTTAGCAGCAAAATCCGCAGTGAAATTTTTAAAATTTCAAAAATTAATTGAGAAAAATTTCTTCTTGATTTTTGAAAAGGGGAATTGATCTCAGACCTTCTTAATTTTAAACAGTCAGTGTTTAAGAAGTTGATTTTAGTTTACAAGTGTCGATTAAAGTTTTGCGTGTTGGATGAAAGAGACTTCGATCAAGAACAGCTTGATTAGCTCTTTCTAGATTATTTTTGAAAGGTAGTACTAGAAAAAAAAACCGTTATATATACCATCATTTGTGACAACGATAAGTTTTAATGTCTATCTGTGTGCCAATAAATGTTTGTTAACCATTAAACGCTTAAATTTATCATTAAAAAATCCAATTCCGAAAGCATTATTCAGAAAAAATTCGTTTGCAAAAGTATAAACCTTAAGTCTAAAACGAAAAGTGTGAATCGATAGCCTAAAACTTTAAACTTTAAATCGTAAATCCTAAAACTAAAACCTTAATTCGTAAATCTTAAACCTTTTTAACCAATGAGCGCTTGAGTACAAAACTGATCTCTAATAAAAGTGAAGATACTCACATTTTAGCTCCTCCCACTTTCATTACCACTGAACAAAATAAATCCCAAATATTACTCGCCATTTAAGATTTTTTTACAATTTTAACGCATTTTAGCGATTCGAAGTTCAAGTTTTAATTTACGTATGTAAATTAAATTAAATTTATGGCTCGAAGTTTTCAGATCATCGTGTTTTTATTATCTAAATATCTGTTCACAAAGTAGGCTCGAAGATTCATTAAATTAAGTTAAAATCCTTATAATAAAAATTTAAGTTTTAAAAAAAAGATTTTGAACGTCAAAAACCGGAGCTCCGGTTTTTTTATAGTGGAAATACGCGTATTGTAAATAAATATAAGAATAAAATCATAAAAAAACATAAGTGTTTTAAAGAATGTTTAATTTAAATTTTTATTTTAAAAATTTTTTTCACGGTGAGACCACATATTTTAAGTTTCAACCTGTTTGAATGTGTAGATTTATAATTGAATTTTCACTGAGTATCAAATTGAAATATTTTAAAAGAAAATTTTGATTTGTATACATTTTTACTGATTTAATTATAAAAAATGTTCCAGACGAAAAATCATCATTCAAACCTTTGTTTCATTTTTTTTTGTTTCGCATTTAGATATAATTGCGGTGCGGAGTCAAAGGTGCTGTGAAAGTCAAAAGTACATTTAAGGTGCGGTGCGGAGTCAAACTTTTTGTCTTCGATTTTGATAATTTTTTTGTAAAAACAATACCCCCGACCCTAATAGCCCACAAATTTTTTTCAACAAAATATCTTAAGTGGTTCAGGAGTTATGACCCCCCAAAAATGGCGTTTTTTGACAATTCTATACGTGGCAGATTGCTCAATGGGTATTTACGCGATTTACATTACAAATTATGCACTCAAAGAAAGCGGATACTTTCCACTTTAATTTGATACCTTTAATTTGTCGAAATAGTGCGTTTCCTGTAAAAAAACCCGAAACTTTTTCCTTAAAAACACCAAACGACGGCTGTGATTTCGTGAAGTTTTCCCAACCTTTCTTTCCTTCACTTCATATTTTTAGCGAAAAATCGAGGGTTTTTGTACAGAAAACGCAATATTTCGACAAATAATGCACCAATCTTAACAATCAAGGAATCAAATTAAAGTAGAAAGTAGCCGTTTTCTTTGAATTCATAATTTGTAACTTAAATCGTTATACTTATTGAGCAATGTTTCACGTACAGAATTGTCAAAAAACGCCAGTTTTGTGGGATCATACATAACTTCTGAACCACTTGAGATATTTTGTTGAAAAAAGTTTTGTGGGTTATTGGGGGCAGGGGTAAGGTTTTCACAAAAAAATTATCAAAATCGAGGACAAAAAGTTTGACTCCGCACGCACCTTTTACTGTTTTTTTTTATTTTTGCTTGAATTGGTTTCTAAACACATCATGCGCGTTGATCATGAAAGGGCAATAATTGAACCTATTTCATGATATACACCGCTTGTTTCTTTCGAATTTTCTCTGCACATTATATTAGCTCTGGTTGTATTTGTTTGACAATCAATAAGTTTGTACCCACTTACCGGCAATGAAAATTGTTTGTTTAGAATTAGTCTTTTTAATCCAATATTATGCAATGGATATGTTTTTTGTTTTGTTTTCCATTTTAAAAACAATTTTCATCAAAAGTTCTTTTATAATATTGCCGTCACTTTATCAAAATGAGCCACAGTTTTTATAAAATTGGCCTGGCAGTAAGTTCATAGTGTTCTGTTTCAATACTAAAATGAGTTATACTCAGATATATTTTATTTGAATTGTAGCTTATTATGTCGTGTGAATTGATACGACGTCACCATTTGTAAGTAATTTTCTTATAATTTCGTATTATAATAAAACACTTAGAAGTTTTTATATACTTAATTATGTGGTGGAGAGCGTGTGGTAGCTTAGGTTCTCAAAATAAATATATAAATATTGCTATTCAAAGTCACCATTCCACTCGTTATTCAATCGCGTTTCAATTTTTTATTCAAATTATATTAATTCTGTAGTATGCAAATCTAAAGTGGTCGCGCCGCTCGCCGCGCGTGCCAAATTTAACCATTTCAAGCAGTCAAATTGCTCCGCACGGTGTGTGGGCTCAGGGGTCTCTTATTATTGTTTGCGCGCTTATAATTGAAGTACAGTCGTATCTACCGTTTGGGAATTGGGACCCTTTTTCAGTCGGCAAACCCAGCCTAGGTAGTTTTATTTAATTAATACTTTAGTTTTTACGTTTAATACCCCACTTGAACCCCCGACAATCTGCAGTTGGTCTCGGCCAACTTAGGTAGGAATTGTAATTTAGGAAAAATATCTCAGTGGCTGACTGAGTGGTTTTTCATGAGTTAGGGCAAAATATTTGGCGAGCCTGAACCTCTCAGCAACAGAATGGTGACAAGGTAATCTACCTGGAGCAGGTATTCTTTAGTTTTTAGAAAATTGCATGTAACTTAACTTAAAACAAACACTCAGTTAGGAGGTCTAGTAACCCTTTGGAAGTGATCATCAACACCTTTCCTTGTCAAATTTAACCGTCTTAATTTCAAGACTGTTTTTAAGTAAATAGCAAATTTCTTTTACAAATTCACTTTTTCACAACCGCTAAAACTAAGTCCTCTACTACTAGTCACATTAAAACTCAACCGGTTATTTTCATTTTACGTTTACCATTATTTTTGTGTTCAATTTTTGCTAGTGTTACGGGTAAAACTAACCCAAGTATAAAAACTCATCTTTCTAAATTAAGCCTTAAAAATTCTTTCAATATTTACTGATGCTTAGTGTAAATTTTTAACTACCATGTTTGCTACAACAAAGTCGGTTATCGTAGTGTAAGAATCTAAATAAATTCTTTTTGTGTAAACGGTTGTAAACAATTCATTCATCATCTCTGCGTTAATCGTTACAAAAAGCTATTCAAAATTTACATAAAACACTTGATTTTAACGCGGTCACACCTAAAATTATTGTAACCATAAAACATCTTATATGACACAAATTCTTACAGTGGTCTCTCCTATCCAATCCCTCTATTTTACAAAAATGAGTAAAAATTCACTTGAATTTTTGATGTTTCACTGAAGGAATAGTTCCGAGAGTGGAAAACATAAATTGTATTTTATGGTTGAATTATATCTGGCTGACGCTGAAAAATAGAATGCAGACATGAAGGGACCAATTAAAATTGTGCGGTAATGACGTTTTTTTTTAAACAATAGTAAGAATGCAGAATTTTTTAAATTCCACCTTTCAGCAAAATATGCAAAAATTAACCAACTTTAGCCTTAGTTTGTATGTTGGTTTAGTAGTCGGTCTGTGTGCATTCGCGGTGCTATATATTTTTTTCCGCATTTTCTCTCTCTTTTTTTTTTTTTTTGGAGGTTGAGACCTTGGTTGTAACTTTTTGTGGGGCTTAACTGTGAAGTTAAGTTCACTAGTCGCTTTGAACTTCAAACCCGTTACACCACTGTTTCACCTCCGGGTTTTCTCCACTCACAAAATTAATCCTCCAGTTTGGATTCATAAAAATCCAGGTTTTTACTCATTTCTGCAGAAATTTTGGAGAAGATTGTAGCCATCAGTCTGCGACCCAAACCTCAAATTTCACACCCATATTTTTAATGTTCCAAAATTAGCTTATAAGCCTTCCAGCTAACTACCGGGTACCAATCGTTAACACCTCCGTCAACAACAGAAAGGCAAAAACAACTGTCCAATGTTCCTTTTTGTACCCATTTTTGTAAAGACTGAAAATCGTCAGTCTTAATTCTTTCTAAATCTCACCCTCCGTTTTTGTGTTTTAAAACACACTCTTAACTCTCCTCCAGTCAACGTCTCTCTGCTTAACAAGTGTCAAGGTTGTGTCTGTTACAGGATCAAGCTATTTGTGAAGAGGCTGAAATCTTCAGCCTTAACTAACCTTCTCACCCAACATGGTGAGGTTTCAAACTACCCATAGAAGGACGTGAGAGTCAACCATATGGACCCTTCTTCTAGACAGACGTTCTGGACGTCGAGAACTTTTACCACCTAACTTTTTGTCAGAGCTGACTGCCCTCAGCTCTAGCTATTTTTGCACCCAACACGGTAAGGTTTCACTTCAACCTTAAGTAGTTTTTAGGAAACCAACTTAACGTTTTCACTTTCTATCCCCAGAAATCAGCTAAGAAGAGATTTCTGAGTAACTTTTTGAATGGGCCGGACAATTCAGCCCCTCTTCTTCCGCACCCCCAACACGGTCTCGTTTCATTGTAAAATTACCTAAAAATCTCGCCCCACCTTAGTATTAGTCATCATTATGTAATCCCAACGTAACATTTTTGTACGAGAGATTAACCTTATTGGCTTCTAAAAATAAATCTTATCTTTTTACACTCGTAAAATTAATGTTTCATATCAACTCAATACTTGCCAGAGTAAATTAATCCTTGCAGCAGACCACTTCTATCAGTTGTTTAGTTTGCCTTTTGGCATTCGATTCAGACTTTTTGAGTGCTGGAGAAAACTCTCCAGTAACCTTCCCTTGCTGTAACCCCACTCCACCATAACCCAAGGTCAAGAGGGTGTGTCGTATAATCCCCCACACACATAGGTTAATTAATTACCGCATATTACGTGCTCTTTTCTTACTTCAATAACTGAGCTATTTAATATTGGGAAAAACCCCTGTTTTTTTATAGAGAAGGAAAGGAAGTGCCTCGTGTAGCATACAAAGGGCCCACAATAGCGGCTTGTCCCCTTTTGTCTGTTACAATTACAAATAAAACAAAAGTACAAAACAAAAATAATTAGCGAGTTTTACATGTTGATAATCGAACAATATCACATCAGATACATTCAAGTGTGCAAAGTGCGTTTGCGACTGTCCAGTCAACTCAATTTTTTTGTTGAAAAACGGGGCAAAAACTACTGACCATACTTTTAAGAAACTAAATATCATTCAAAACGAGCAATAAGCTGGGCGTCAACTATTGGCATCCAAGTTAAACCACATTGTATGGAAATTATTCCTTATGTGACTTTAGTTGATTGGCGTCCCAAAAATTAAAAGTAAACCCAACGTGGCTGCAATAGTTGTTTGTTGGATAAAAAATGCCCCTATTAAGTAACCACTCAAATCACGAGAATTTGACGTCACTTTATCAAACAAACATTAGGTATTAAATTTTATCTAATTGGCTAAAAATTGACGTCAGATTCTCATGATTTTAATGGACTTAATGGAGGGCATTTTTTAATCCAACAAACAACTGTTGCAGCCACGTTGGGTTTACCTTTAGTATGTTCTTTTTTATTTTGAAGTTGTGGAAACAAATGCCAGATTGAGTGGATTAAGGTACCTTGTTATTTATTTATTTAGACCGCCGGGAAACAGCAGGGTGCCACTCAGAGTCGAATTACGACCCCAAAGAATGCGATTTCAGTTTTATTGACGTTGTAAGCAATTCACAAATAGCTTGATCCTGTAACAGACACAACCTTGACACTTGTTAAGCAGAGAGACGTTGACTGGAGGAGGGTTAAGAAGTGTGTTTTAAAACACAAAAACAAAATTGAGATTTAGAAAGGATTAAGACTAACAATTTTCAGTCTTTACAAAAATGGGTACAAAAAGGAACATTGGACAGTTGTTTTTGTTCTGTTGTTGGGGCGGAGGTGTTAATTTGCGTACCGGGGTGCGGCTAGCTGGAAGGCTTATAAGCTAAATTTTGGGAACATTTTAAAAAATTGTGGTGGAGTTTGAGAGTTTGGTCGCAGGGCTGGGTAAGCTACCGAGATGTTCTCCAAAAAATTGCTGCCCAGAAATGAGTAAAAACCTGGAATTTTATGAATCCAAACTGGAAGGATTTGACTTCGGTGAGTGGAGAAAACAAAAAAGTGAAACTGTGGTGTAAAGCGGTTTAAAGTTCAAAGCAATTGGGAAAATTTCGCACTAACCCCACGAAAAGTTACAAGCCCAAAGTCTCAACCTCCAAAAAAAAAAGCAAAAACCGACAATTATGGGCAAATAAAAATCTAGCTAGCGGCTATTTCGTATTGAATCAGTTATTTAACAACAAAAACCTAAATGAGAATTTTTTTAAGGGTTGATTTTTGCATATTTTGAAAAAGTGGAATTTTAAAAATTCTGCATTCTTACTATTGTTTAAGAAAAAAAACGTCCATTACCGCACAATTTTAATTGGTTTTTCATCCCATTTTTATTTTTAAGCGTCACCAGGATATAAATTCAACCATAAAAATACAATTTATGTTTTTCACTATTGGGAAAATTTTGAAACATTTGAAAATTTGAGTGAATTTTTACTCATTTTTGGAGGGATTGGTGGGGAGAGACCACTGTAAGAAAATCTCATCTTAATGCTTTATGGTTACAATAATTTTAGGTGTGACCCAGCCGTTAAATCAAGTGTTTATGTAAATTTTGGAAATAGTTTTTTTGTAACGGGGAAAATGCGGAGATGATGAATGAATTGTTTCCGAACCATTTTTACACAAAAAATTTATTTTGGGTCTTTACACTAGGCCCCGACTTGTTGTTGTAGCAAACATCGTGGTTAAAAAGTTACGCTAACATCGTGAATTTATTTTTGAAGAAAATTTTTAAGGCTTAATTTAGAAAGATGAGTTTTTATACTTGGGTTAGTTTTACCCGTAACGCTCACGAAAATTGAACACGTAAACGTAAAATGAAAATAAGCCGGTTAAGTTTTGATGTGACTAGTAGTGAGAATTAGGCTAACGGTTGTGAGAAAGTCAATTTTGTAAAAGAAATTTGTCTTAAAAAATTCTGAAAATTAAGACGGTTAATTTAAAAAAACAAGGAAGCTGTTAAATAGGTAGTTTCCAAAGGGTTACTAGACCTCCTAAGCTGAGTGTTTGTTTTAAGTTAAGTTACATGCGATTTCTAAAACTGGGAGAACAGTGGGTTACCGTTGTGGCCGAGATTTTGTGTCAAAGTTCCAGCTCGGTGGCCCTAACTCGTGGAGGCCACAGTTTTAGTTTTCCTAGGAATTGCAATTCTGTTACCTAGTTGGCAACTGTAGTGTCAGAGTGGGGTATAGAACGTAAAAAACTAGAAGTGTAATAATAAAACTTGCCTAGGCCTACCGTTTAAAGATTCCATTGCCCAAACGGTCAATTGGTGCGACTGTACTTCAATTCTAGCGCGCAACGGGGGTTACCAGTACGGAGCGACTTGACCTCCTAGAAAATGGTTAAACTTGGCGCGCGCGGCGCGCGCGACCACTTTAATTTTGCGTCTACAGAATTAATATAATTTGAATAAAAATTGAAACACAATTTGATAACGAGATGGAATGTGGTTTGAATAGCAAATTGTATATATTTATTTTTGAGAACCTAACTTCCCCCACACTCTCCCGTAGAGTATATAAAAGGCTCCGTGTTTTTTATTATAATACGAAATTATCAGAAAATTACTTACAAATGGTGACGTCGGGAAAAATTTCGTCGCACGACATAATTAGGCTACAA
>JASAMX010018196.1:0-10780 GCA_030248175.1 Microlaimidae sp. YZB2_3 | reverse complement strand
TACAAAACACTAAAAAAGAATTTACAAAAAATGTTTAACCCTTTTAGCTATAAGTTAAAACTAACAGAATTAAATTGTTGAACGACTATAAAGATAAATATAATAGAATAGCCTAAGAATGCATGCATGACGCGGACTATGCATTTTAATTTCGGGCATTTACTCAGAATATCAAAATGCATCTTAAAAAAGGTTGCCCATCATCAGTTCTGTGCCTTTTTTAAGTATAGGACAAAGACACTGTAATTTATTGCTACTACACTTTTTACTCAGATATGAACTAAATATTAAAAATAGCAATTAAAAAGTTTTTTAAAAAATAAAATAAAATTAATTATAGGTTCTTATATTTAAAAAATTTTTTCTTTCGTTTGAAAAAAGTTTAGTAGCTCTCATGCGTCTTGCGACATAAATTAAGAAATGTCTTACTGAAAAAACGGGATTAGTTAATGATCTTTTCTTATTCATAGTCTATAATTAGATCGGTTAATTAAATTAAAACAAAATTTAAACATCTAAACTTCATAATAAATTATTATTATATTTTTAACTTAATATCCTAAATTTTAATTAAAAATTAAAAATTAAAAAGATAAATCTTACCTTTAATCATCAATAGGGAATAAATAAAAAAAAAAAAAAAAAAATTTTTTTTGTAATAAATTTTTATAATATAAATTTTAAGAAAATAACAGATAATTTCTGATTTACTAACATTTCGTTTCCAAGAAATCTTAAGCAAATAACAGATAATTACTGATTTACTAACATTTCGTTTCTAAGAAAGAGGACAATATGCAAATTTTTATTTTCTTTGACTTCAAACATTATTTAAAACGTTAACTAATTTATAGGGTGTTTATTTACACATGAATTCTTTTATAAATTTAACCCTAGATTTTTTGTCAATAACGCCATATTTAGATACAATAGGTCTATAGTTCTTGCAAAATAAATCGGCTTGTAATTTAATATCGTTGAAAGTATAGCCCAATTTCAGAAAATCATTAGTTAATTCATACCCTTTCTCAATGAAAGACCATTTGTTATTACAGATTCTGGCACATCTAATTAATTGAGAGTAAAAGATTTGTAAACCTAACCTATTAGTCACATTGCTAGATCTATGTATATATCTTGTAACGCAAAAATTAAAATTATCAGTTTTATTATAAACGGAAGTTTTCAGTCTAGAATCTTGTATTTTAATATTAATATCAAGGTAATTGCATGCATTAGTTGATGAATTAGTACATGTGATTGGTAAAGAATTTGGATATGTTTTATTGTAAACATTTAAAAATGATTTATGATTTAAGTTTATAAGATCGTCCACATAACAAGCTGTATTTATTAAAAGATATCTTTCCAAAGTATTGATTGGAAGGTTTAGATAACTATACTCTAAATAAGAAAGCGTGAGATCTGCTATTTTTGGTGAGCAGTTACCATCCATAGGTACACCAGTTACTTGTCTAAATATTTTTCTTGCAAAAGTTATATAAGTATTATTAATAACAAAATTAACCAGAGTTAAAATTTCATTTAAAGTGTAAAAATTTTTTATATTTAAATGGATTTTCAGTATAAAAGCAATGAATATATGATACTACTAGGTATTTTTTACCTGCATTTCTAAACAATAAAGTTATCAAATCATTCATACAAGTTAAAATAATATTATGAGGTAACATTGTATACAGAGTGCTAAAGTCACCTGTGCATATATCAGTAACATTATCACATGTGTTTAACATAGTTAAAACTTTTTGTTTGGTTTTTTTAAACCTCTTCATTTTTATTAATCGACCAGTAAATTTTCCAATTTTATGCTCTAGTGATTTACAATAATTTATAAAATGACTTCTAAAAAACTTTAAAATCTTACCTAATAAACATGACAAATTTTTTGTACTTGCTTTCTTTGAACCAGCAATGGTACGAAAATCATATGGGTTTTTATGTAATTTAGGTATCTTAAACACTAAAGGTAAAACAAAATTAGTTTTTTCCACCTTTAAATTATATTGGTAGCTAAAATCAATGTGATTTTTAATTATTTCCGAAGTGTTTAAATTATTTACCGGTTTATATACATCATTTCCTGTAATTAAAATATTGCTATTATTTAAAGTTATACCTAATTCCTTACACATAATTTCAAAATAATATTTTTTACAGACAATAACGAAATTACCGTTGGCTTTATCAGCAGTACAAATAATAAAATTTTTTTGAATATTATTAATATGGTTTTTAATATCAAAGTAACTATAATGATTAAATTTATCATATTTAATATATTTATTAGAACATGTCCAAAAATTAATTCTATTGGTTAAAATAGTTTTAAAATTATTATAAAAAGCATCAAATTCAGAGACTGTTTTGTTGTATTTTTTAGAACAATTCATTATAAATTCATTTATTGCTTCCAGTCCATATTTATATACTTCATTAAAATCAAGTTTTTTAGGTATGTGATATTTAGAGCCTAGAGACATAAGATTTGATAAAAACATGTCATTTAAAACTTCTAAATTACCGGTAATAATGTGCCCTGCCGATGCATAACAAAACTTAGAATCCTTACATAAACAATTATAATTAAGCATATTTTGTAATTGATAAACATCTAAATTTTTAAGTTCTTTATTATAATTAGTTAAGATACTTCCTAAGTTTCTTTCATAAGTATAAGTTATGACAATTTTGCCTAATTTTTCTTTATCTAAATTAAGCAGACCTGTTAGAGATTTATCATATAAAATATTGTGAAATTTAACTAGATCGAAAGCTTTATTAGTAAATTTTACTTTAACATAAGTTTTTTTGGAATTTTTAGTTATAATATTTTTGTTTAGATTTTTAAACTTAAAAGCTAAAATAGCGTTTATGGTTAATTTTTTTACAGGATTCACTTGGATATTGTTTAATTTTTGATCAAGTACACTTAAATTTTTTAAAGAAACAGGCATTAATAATAAATAAATTTCTTTACTCGTTAACTCATAATTAGTAATATTATAAAATAAATAATTGACAAGTTCCATATCAATTTTTCTATTCCTACGTTTTTTATGAAGCCTATTTCTAATCCTTTGTCCAGATGGAAATTTAGCGTTAAAATATGGATGTTTATTATTATTTCTAGGATCTACCTCACAAGATATTATTCCATAACCTTTAACTTTGTCATTAAGACCAAAAGGAAAGGCTGTGGTTAGTATTCTGATCCAAAAATCTTCACGATCAATTAATTTTGCTTTATTAAAATTATGAATAATCTCTAATACACGAACCGAAATATCATCAACTGTGTGATTTTCCGAATTAAAATGGTCAACTAAATAGCTTTTTTTAGTGTTATGGATAATATCTCTGCGATGCTCATTTATTCTTATTCTTAGTTTTCTTGCAGTTTCGCCAATATATTGCAAGTTACATTTTCTACATTTGATTAGATATATCAAACCTTTTGTATTACAATCACAATTTGCATTAATATTTGAGACAAACTCCCTATTAGTGGTATAACTTACAAAACTGTCATTAGAATCAATGTATTTACATGTGAGACATCTGGATTGATTACACTTATCTGTTACTCCATAATTATTAAAACTAAAATTAAACATTAATTCATTTTGATTGTTTGGATTAACTATCAGTACCTTGTTTTTATAACTAGATGAGCTTGTACCAATATTTCCCCTCCCCCCTAAATAATTTTGTGGGTTTGTAAGCCTGAAACAAAGTTATGGCCGGCTTAAACCATAACAAGTTTTTGTTGTGGGAGCCTAGCTACCCCAGGGCTGCTGGGGTTAAGGTGGGCGGCCCCCGGTCCCATTGGACCCCCCGTCCCACCTGCAGCGCTGCTGCCTGGCCACCCCCTTGGGGACCAAAGGGTGTTATAACCGGATCAAACAACGCCAGCTGCTTTGCTTACAGAAGGGCAGCTCACTTCTGATAGATTAAAGGCTAAAATTAAAAGCAAGAATTATAGATTATTAAGAGCCAATTAAAGGACTGATTTACGTTGCCTCCTAAATTACAGAGGCAAAATAAGAAGCAAGGAAAGTTAAAGGCCACTACCACTTAAAAAAACTTATTTCAGACAAAGTTAACTGAAAAAATGGTAGAATAAAATTACAGAAAACAAAAAATATATTTTTCAAAGCTGACAACAAAATTGTTACACAAAATAAATAAAGTTACCTAAACTTAATTTCTAAAAAGCTACACTAGTGGTACACCTAAATTAAACCAAAGCAAATATTAAAAATTAACACATTGCAAAGAAAATGGTACTGATATTTTATCTTTAAACCTATAATAAATTTAAAACCTTAGTTGAGTATTATTTAAAAAATAAAGATAACTTATTTAATAAATATTTTTCTAAAAAAGACAAAGTTTGAAAACTTAAACCTATATAAAAAATTTTTTGATTTTTATATTTTAACGACTAAAGTTAATTAAAAAATTATTAAAGTTAAAGGAAATGAATAAAATGAAATTATTAAAGTTAAAGGAAATGAATAAAATGAAATTATAGAAACCACAGCTTGAAAGCTGTAATGGGAAACAACAGCTTATAGCTGTATGCAAGAAACAACAGCATAAAGCTGAACTTATTATTATTTTTGAAAATTAAAAACAATTGAACTTGTGAAGCCAACAGCCTTAGGGCTGACTTATGTTATAACAAACCGTTTGAAAAACATGTTTTTATTAATTAGAAATAAATTTGATGAAAAATTAACATATTAATATAAGTTTATAAAAGATTTTTTCTTTAGTACACCAGAACAACAATTTTTAGAAAAAACCACAATGTAAGCTAAGTGAATGAACAAAATAACTTTAATTAGAGGTTAAGGGTGCAGAAGGAGAATACGCAATGTTAAGCCCATTGGAAGGACCGGAATTTGGAGGGGGACCAGGAGGTAAAGCAATATCATCCAAATTTAACTGTGTATCTGGTGAAGAATCATTGCATGATACTACTCGTTCGTTTTCTTCACAAGAAACTGAGCTATCCTTAGATGATATTGCCGGTAAATTAACAAACTTTGCCAGACTTGGATTTTTTGAAATAATGTTTTTAAGAGTAGTTAGCCCTGGAGTTATAGAACAAGAAGAGTTTGCGCTGCTGATAGCAGTGTTTGAAATTGTATTAGGTAAAGTTACCCTAGCATTATTGGAAGTAATAATGGGGGCCCCTGCCTCCACGCATTAGGTACAGAAGTTTGAAGCTTATTAAGCTCCTCATCTGTCCATTCATTTGTCAGTTTAGTTATATTATTAATTTTTATTTTATCATATCCCACATGTACAATATTAACAGAAGAACCTAATAAAGCACGAAATTTACGAATTTTTTCTTTAGTTATTTTATTTTTTTGATTTTCAATACTAGTGAAGTCATCCCTTAGTGCTAGAAGATGACCGTGCGGTTTGTAATTGGCCAAATTTTTACGTTGCGATTTTATGTATCTTTTATCTCGCATTCTTAGAAAACTAACAATCAGACAAGTTTCCTCAACAAAATGCAAATCTCTAACAAAACTACAAATAATCTCAGCATCACCAGCACTTAAACCAATACCTTCTGTAAGAAAATTCTTAAACAAACGCTTAAGTTCCTCAAACGTTTTCCCTACTCTTGCTTTACTATAGCCAAAAATTCTTAAGTTAAGTTTTCTAGTAAACTTTTCCATACCTTCGGTTTTACTTTCCAAAACAACAACTCTTTTTTCTAAATTAGCTTGAAAATTCATATCATAGATGGCGCCAGAGTTATTAAAAGAGTTTACCGGTACTGAAGAAGAGATAAAAGGTGTCGTAATAACTGGATTATTATCAGAACAGTTTGTGAAAGATTGCATAGTACCAACGGAATGAGGCACATTTTGACCATGAATTACTGAAGGTGTTGTAATAGTGTCCGTGGCCACGGAAAAATTAGCTCCAGACATGATAGACACATTAGAAGTGGAAACGCTGGTAGTAGAATTAGCAAAACTCATTGTTCTTTGAAACTTAGATCTCTTAAAATCAAAACGTTAATAAGATTATAATAATTAAAGTCTTTATTCAAGGATACCGTTTTGTTAAAAAATTAAATATAGTGTAATTAAAATTAAAACGTTAAAATAAACAACAGCTTAAAATATATAGAAAAAAAATTTTGATTATACAAACCTTAGGAGAATGTCCAAAAAGGCTAAACATTTTTTAAAAAAAGAGAAAGATTTTTTAAAAATTTTTTTAAAATATAAAAAAATATAAGCTATAGCTTATAAGCCCAGAGCCCAGAGCCCAGACCAGAGCATTTATAAGAAATGTCTTACTGAAAAAACGGGATTAGTTAATGATCTTTTCTTATTCATAGTCTATAATTAGATCGGTTAATTAAATTAAAACAAAATTTAAACATCTAAACTTCATAATAAATTATTGAGTTTAATTTATATATTTTATTTTGCGAAAAGTTGTTTTAACAATAATTATTTATAAATGTAGATTTTTATTACTATATTATTTATTGTTTTATATTATAATGTAAATTTTATAAAAATTTGATATAAAATTTATTTTAAAATAGTTTTGAGTAACACATTTTAAATATGTCAAACGTGTAAAAAATTTATCTTAGTATCAAACCGCTTTAATATATTAGGTTGTGCTAAATAAAATTTGGTTTTTCAATAACATAGCAATCATCACTTAAATAGTACTTTCGTAAAAATGAATTTATTTATTTATTTTTGCTAATTCTATATAGTTTTAAATAAATCCAAAGCTACATAGATTTTATTAATTTTCTGATTGCAAAAATATTTAAAATTCAAAGATTCATTTCAAAACGTCCAGTACTAACCATTAAATCGAAGCATTTAACTAAAACATTGGTAATATTGAAACTGTAAATATTAGTAAATATTTGCAATATTTGAGACTGTAAGTGTTGGTTCTCATTGTACCCTTTTCTTACACTAAAAAAAACTCTTAATTCAGAACTAGTTTATGATTAACTTTAATATTAATATGTGTGCTATCATACAGTGAAGTTCACGGGAATTAGAATGATTTATGAATTACTAAAATTAATGTGTAGTTTTTAATTAATAGAACTAGGCAAAATTAATAATCAATATTGATTAATTTAAATAATTGCCATTACACAGGTTATGTCACACCGGCTTCACACTGGCACTCATATTTGTAGAAATCACTAATCAATATTAATTGAGTTTAATAACTGATTTAAAGTGTATTTCATCACAATGCAAAGATCGCGTAGATTCCAACAAGTCATCCATCACTAAAATAAACTAGTAGTTGTTCAGTAATAAAACACTAAAAAAATATTTTTAATCATTATTGATTGATTTAAATATTGAATTTTTACAATTATAATTTATTTCATAACAAGGGTGAATTCACAAGTACTCAAACAAGCTATTGATGAAGAAGCGCTTAGAAAGTATTGAAATGCTGTTAAATATTGTCAAAAATAGATGTGTGATATCAACAGATTGATAGGTATATATATTTCAGACAATTTTCAACAAAAAAGACAAGAAACCAAACCCACCAATTTTTTAATGTCACCGGTTTTCAAATATGCTATGTTATCTATTTTGTAATTGCTGAATAAAATGTAGTAGGCGAATGATAAAACAACAGTTTACCAGCTAACTAATTATTATCATGTTGTAATTATCAGCATTACACAAACATAAGCCCCCTATTTAAATATTGTAACATTCATAAAAACCAATTAGGTCCATAGGAAACGCGGAGCTTTCTGTGAATCATCAATAGCTTTCAACCAGAACATTAGTAAAATTTCTACCAATATGAAAGAAAGTTTTGCGTAAATTTTCAACAACTTAAATACACCACAGCTACTGGTCACAAAGCTCGGTCATGATTATTTTTATTTATCAATATTTATTTATCAATTATCAATTATTTCAATCATTATGTATAAATTAAATTGATAAATAAGGGATAATTAAAAATCAATAAAAGTGATAAATTATGACGATCAAAACATATTGCATAGCTTTCACGGCTTTTGTGTGGATTCCAACAAACTATCGATTGTGAAAATCAAAAAAAGTGATTGGTAAACAACGGCGGTTTAGTAGAAAAATTGACAAACTTTAATTATAAACCTATCTATCGATTCTAATGGTAAAAAATGTAGTATTTCCTCCTGGAACGCAAGGATTCAAAAGAGTTGTAGATCGTAAATATTGATCCTCTAGTTATCAAGACTATAGATACAAAAAATATACAACAATACAATCTTCCGCGCTTTTATTATGCTTTGTGATTTGGTCACCATGTTAATGATATGTTATGTGTACAGTTCCTTATATGTTTTCTGGAATAACTGAAAATGATGACTTCAATTTATGATGAAATATCTCTAATATATTTAATTTACTTGAGTAAACTATTTATAAAATTTTTTTACAAGCTTCATATCTCTAATATTAGCGATAACACAAAAATTTAGGAATTTGTCGTTTTTACACAGTATTATACTTAGCTGATAATTTATACCTTAAAAATAGAATTTCAGCATCAAAAGAACCATTTTCAACATTAATAAATTGGAATATTATAACTCAAATTATAGTTTTTCATGCTAGTGGAAATCACGATATATATTAGGATATAACTAAATATATATACAATTAGCATTAAATTAAACTTGATATAAACTTAAAATTCTACGTCATTCAAACATGAAATATTTCGAGAATGGGTTTAAATGACGTATTGAGAAAAACAAACACGAAAATATTTAGAGTATTCAAAAGTGTGTTTCAAAAATTTATTTTAAACTTAAATTGCGTTTAAAAAATTTAAAACAGTAAAAATAGTTGTAAAAATGAAATTAAATAACTCATTTACTTGGCGAAACTTCATTTTTTGAAAATTCTCTACTTTTACTCCACTTTAGCATAATATCAAGAAGTACAAACAAAGCAATCACATACACATCTATGTATATTAGTGTTGTAAAAAGTATTGATTATGGATTATTTTAAGTAAAATTAATTTGAGATATTTTAATTTAAGTAAAGTAAGAGTAAAAGTAATTTGTGATTTTTTAAATTAGGTAAAGTAAAAGTATTGGTCAATATTTTATTTAAGTAAAGTAAAATTTAGATCAATTTTTTTAAGTAAAAATAAGGGTAAAAGTGTAAAAAAAATTTATTTTGAAACGGAGCGAAAACGCCGGTTTTTGGAGCTTCATAGCTCCGTTCTAAAGTTTCTTGCTTACTTTATGTATAAATTGTCATTTTAATAACTTTTTTAATCAAAATAAATGATTTTAGCGTGTTAGCGGCTTGAAAAATTATCTTAAAATGATTAATAATAAATAATCTCCAAAATCAATACTTTTGACAACACTAACACACACACACACACACACACACACACACACACACACACACACACACACACACACACACACACACACACACACACACACACACACACACACACACACACACACACACACACACACACACACACACACACACACACACACACACACACACACACACACACACACACACACACACACACACACACACACACACACACACACACACACACACACACGCACGCACACACACACACACACACACACACACACACACACACACACACACACACACACACACACACACACACACACACACACACACACACAGACATTACGTCGATTTATATATAGATATGTGTTTCTGAACTTGATTCTCCGGTGATGCCGTGGGCATTCAGTAGCAGCGTAGTCGCTTTGATAAAGGTGGGAGGTCGAACCCTCATGAAACCAAATTTTTATTTTCATGTTAATGATTTTTTTATATTTAATTTAAGAATTTTATTCACACAAATTAAAAACAAAAACATCATTTTTTTCCTGCTTTTTACTAAATTGTCAATTTCTTTGTCATTTTGATATTCTTAGATATAATTTTTTTGTAAGTAAAAAACCGTAATTTTTGCTATGTTCTTCAATTAATTTACTACTTAACGCTTTGCAGTGAAAACTATCAGGAGAAACCTTAACGTTTGTTTTATAATTTATAATTTTCCCAAACGCATTGAATTTTCTAAAAATTGCTGATCTTGTGTGAACGAAAAAATTTCTCCGCATGAAATCCATGTGGGAGTGACTAAATTAGTCACGTGAGCACACTGTACCAGCTACGTTTGGTTTACTTTTAGAACATTTAAAATTAAATATTAAATTGAAAGATAAACTATGTGCTTTATTTATTGAAGGAGCGCCTCTAGAGTCTTTTTGGTTAAAATGATGAGTTTTTCAGAGCATAATACCAAAAATATATAATAAAGGAAAAATGAGACACTTAGAACAAACTGCTTGTAAAAAAAGGTCCCATTTAAATGGGACCTGGTACCATTTAAATGGGACCTTTTGATTTTGGTCCCATTTAAATGGGATCCCATTTAAATAAGTCCCATTTAAATGGGATCCCATTTAAATGGGATCCCATTTAAATAGGTCCCATTTAAATGGGACTTATTTAAATGGGATCCTATTTAAATGGGATCCCATTATTTAAATGGGACCTATTTAAATGGGATCCCATTTTAATGGGATCCCATTTAAATGGGACTTTTTTTAAATGGGATCCCATTTAAATGGGAACCCAATTAAATGGGACCTATTTAAATGGGATCCCATTTAAATGGGACCTATGAATAAAAAAAATTACAA
>JASAMX010018195.1:0-44750 GCA_030248175.1 Microlaimidae sp. YZB2_3 | reverse complement strand
ATTGCTTGAACACACGGTACCCTCCAAATTGGTTAGTCGACATGAAATTTATTTTTAAAAAAAGGTTCCTTTGATGATGTTTAAAAATTGGAGCACCTTGTAATGCGAGTTGGCTGGCTCCAGTGATGGTGGCAGTGCAATGAAAAATGAATTTTATTGGCCGCTCTGGTGGCCGCTAACTAAAACAAGTTCTCGTCATATTTATAATATAATTACCTGATAGGGGTGGGGCCTTGACTAACATTCTACATCAACAACAGTGCTGATATAGGGTGGTAGGCGGCAATATGGAATATCCATCGCCGGCCCGCTTCAGCTATTAAAAAAAATCGCCTAAAATGAGAAAAATATCCGGAACGCTACCTACCTTTGATTATACCTATAAAAATATACAATTAATATCTTTTATCAGTCCAAAATATTATGGAATGTTTCTACCACAAAGTTTAATTTTAAGATTTTAGAATGTTCGGTGTTATAAACTCCTCCCCCCATTATCCTCACCTGCCTCTCTATAGTCAAAATCTCGGATCCAGTTGTTATCCACTGGCAGGGTGATTGGGAGGGGGAGGGGTTGAGCGTTAGGGTTATTCCCAGGTGGGCAGTGTCTTGAATCTTTTTGGGAGGGAGAGAGGTTATTACCGATTCCATAACTTTGGCGGGAGATGGCCTAAAATTTTTTTGGTTGTATATACCTCAAACAGACATGTGCACTGCCCCTCCTTGGGGTTTTATTGGGGGGCAATTCCAAAATGGAGGACACGAGAGGGGACAACTTTTTTGAAACGGGGAGGGGCAAGCAGGCGAGAATGAGAAAAAAAAACAGGATAAAAAAGGCAAAATTTAAGTATTAATAGATCTAAAATGGCTTAAAAAGCATTGAAAAATGCTAAAAACTAAAGAAAAAAATTGCAATGATGGCGTCATAATACGTCAAAAATGGCGTCATAATTTTGGGTACTTTTTTCCTTAGGCGGGGTGGCAATAAAACAGGGGGGTACGGTACAGCCACTAATATTCCGGGGGGGGGGCGTATTCCCACCTATGCGTGTAGGGAAATTAATAATAATGAATTCAATAGTGTTGGCCATGGCCCTTACCCTTCAAATAAACCAACTCAGCTCTGCACAAACAGCGATTGGCGACTGCTGACCACACGACGATCCTGTTAAACTGCTACACCAAACTGGACGACAAAAACAAGATTCAAGAGTTCGTTCAGGGGAGTGGAAAAGAGCTCACCTTCGATGTGGAAACGGCAATTAAGGTAGGGGCAACCAAAGCTTTTGGTAGCGGTTAAGAATAAGAAAATATAAATCTGATCTCTGTTTAGGCATTTCCTAAAAATTCGCATCCGCGCATTTTAGATTTATGCGATTTTAATTCGAATAGTGCAAAAATACTGATTTATTTTAAAACTTTATGTATTGTGTCACATAATACGTAAACACACATTGTGTGGTAAAAAAGTTAAAATGTTTATAATAGCAGACCTCTGCAATGACCTCATAGTGTTTAAAGTAGATTTCTTAAATGAAAAAGGGTAAGTTGTTCAAATAGAGATGCGTAAAAATAGGCGAAAACAGGGGAAAGAAAGCGAAAATATAATATAAAAAATAGGTCTATGTTCAGGGACGTAACCAGGGGGGCGGGGGCGGCCGCCCCCCCCCCTCGGAAACGGTCGGACAGGGAGAAAAATAAGGATAGTGGTTGGGCGGGGGGAGGCGGTCGCCCCCCCCCCCCCCCCGAATTGGTCGCCAGATAGTAAAATTTGGGGGTTTTCAGAGGCTAAAAATTCAAAATTTTCTAGCGCCTCGCTAATTGCTCGGCGCTAAACTATAAAATAATTTTAGTACCCCAATTGACCCCCAAAAATCAAAAATTTCTCCGCTTTGCTTCGCTCAGCGGTCACTTTCTATAGTATACATACATATATCTCGCTATTTATCTTGCCTAATGCTAATGTTATTTCAAAGTTAGTACAATATTTTTTATAAGTAATAAGTACTACACAGAAAGCAAAACAAACAATCATATTGGTTGATTTATGTACCTCCCCCCTCCTAAATTTTCCAGCCGCCTATAGCATTGGCTCGGATTTTTTACATATAGGTAGGCAGGTATCCTAAAAAACGGAGTCGAGATGCTGCTCATGTGCTTTGGTTTACAATGTGGGCAAGGGCGTACCCAGGGGGGGTTATGTGGGGGTTGTAACCCCCTCCCTTTGGGGCTGGCGGAGGTAAAAATTTGGGGGTCCCAACAGAACAATTTTAAAAATTTTTCATTTGCTAATGTGTGGTAATGTAATTTTTAACTAAGAAAACATGTTTTTACCGCTAAAATTATTAGATAATAGGTTATTAGGCCAAAAACAATGTATTTATACAGCTTTATCTACGTTTATCCCTGTTTTTTTAACGTTTTCAAAAATTAAGGGGGGGGGGGCTCTGCCCCTCCCCCCAAAATGAAACACAGGCTACGTCCCTAATTATGTTTAAAAAAAGACATCGCACAACAAAAATAGGTCCAAATGGCAAATATTTCTTAGCTTTTTTTTTGGGGGTGCAGCCACCAATAAGGCAAGAGGGGCATCGCGAAGGATCGTGCAGAGATCGTTAATACTACTAAAAATTTTCTCAAAAGGAGAAAAAGTGGTTAATTTAAAATCCAAAGAAGATCAGGGAGAAAAAGTTTGAAAATTGAGAGGAGAGTGTTATGGATTATTAAGGATTATTATTATTAATTATTAAATTAAGGAGAGTGCTATGGATATTTTTCCTGAAAATATTTTAAGGTTGGGTTGGAACCCAACCATAAAATTAAAACCTTTAATTAGAAATCGTTTTTTTTAATTCTTTGATTAACTTAATTATAAAAAATAGTTAAAATAAAAAAAAATGTTTTTAGGTACTGAAAGATGCTGGTTACACAGATCAAGCCCTTCACCTGGCGCAACAGCACTCTTATCACGATAAATACCTGCATATCTTCTTGGAGAGTCAAAAAAACCATGCTGACGCTGTGCGATATATATCTCAACTGGATTTTACTCAGGTGTATATAGTATAATATATATATGGCAAACACTAAATTCCACCGACTCCGCCTCAAATTTCTGCAAATTTTATATTGATGTGCAGGTTAAGCTTAGGCTTAGGCTTATTATAAAATTTGCATAATATTATAAATTACGGTAGATTTTGGACGGAGTCGGTGGAATTCAGTGTTTGCCATATATATTGCTGTTGTCACGGTTTAGCAGACCTGTGAACTACGTCCCCTCGGGGTTTTATTGGTGGAGCGGGGGGGGCGGGGGAGATTTTAAAATGAGGAGGGAGGGGTAAAATGCGTAAAATAAAGATTTAAACAATAATTTTAAGCAGTTATTCGATTAAAAAAATGATAAAAATAATTTATTGTTTAAACTCCATTTAAAGGCAACAAGAAAGAAATTTTGCATATACTGAAGTATATAGACCAAAAACTCTGATTTGTGGGTAATATAATTTAAAAAAAACAAACAAACAAAGTATACACAATACAAAACAAATAAATACCTAAAAAGCTTTAATAAAAAGGAATTAAATTAAATATAATAAACAGAAGTACAGACACAACCAAAAAATAAAAAAGAACCATCATGGCCATGGGTCAAAACGTTTATGCCATCGCAGGATAATAGCATATGTCAAAATTTTTGTTGGAAGTGTCAAAATAAGATGAAACAAAATTTTACTAAAGCTCAAAAATGCAATAAAAAGGGCTTTTTGACTTAAAATTAGCGTTTTTTACCTATTTTTCCTTAAAAATTGAAAAACGATATGGGTAAAATGCACTCCAGAAAAAAACGATATGGGTATTTTGCGTTTCTCGGATTTTAACCCCCCCTCTAATTTGGGGTTTAACCATAGGTGGGCAGCCTCCTGGATTTTGGGGGGGTATAGAGGGGGGGGTCAAATTTTAGGGGGGGGGGGGTGTCCAGTAAGACCCAAATTTTGAGGGGGGGGTGTACCCAATATTTCCGCGCTGCCTTAAAATGAGCTTAAAACGCGTAAAAAACGTAAAACAAGCTTATAAATGCTTTAAAACTGTGTAAAATTAAAATAAGATCTTATTGCAACTTATAAATTTTATTTTTTTAATAAAAATGTGCAGTGGAGCAGTCAGGATTTCATTTCGGGGGCGTCAGTCTGGGGGAGGGAAGAAAAAGTGTTGTCAAAGCGGCGCGAAGCGCTGCCGCCTGTGCCGCGTAGCGGCGCCAGCCGACGCGAAGCGTCAGCCGGGGCAAGTTGGGGGGTGTCCCCCCAGCCGCCCGGAGGCGAAAATTTTTTAAAATATATACTAATACCGGCTTAAAAATCGTCTCCTGGTGATCGCGTGAACATACCTTTTACTTTTGTTTTTTTACCTAATTTCTACATAATTTTCTGTGATCTTAAAAATTCAGTCCAGGGGGTTAGGGGGAACAATACCCTCCGGAGGAAGCAAATTTATAATTTGAGGCGCAAAAATACCTAGAAATTTTAATTCCAAATGATAGTAATTACAAAATTTAAGGTTTTTTATAGCTATACTATACATTTATAACATGTGTTTAAAACGTTAAAAAAAGATAGTAGTGTTTTATAGTAGTTTTATTAAACATGTATGCCTTAACTACTGAATGGGATAATCGATTTGAAATTGAAAAACTAAGATAAATTTCCAATTTAAACTGCCTGCGTAGCAGGGAAATTTAAACTGCCCACGTAGCGGGGGAATTTAAAGGTAATAAACAGAAAAATAAGGTAATAAACACTCCGCGCGAAGCGCGGAAAATTTTTTTAGTCCTTTTATAACACTTAAAAATTTTTCTTTGGGAGGCGAATTTGGGGGGGGGCTGTCCCCGACTACCCCAAATTTAAGGGGGGGTGTCAGCAAAATCCGAAATTTTGGGAGGGGTATAACCCCCCCCCCACCCCCCCCCCTGCCCACCTATGGATTTAACCCCCCCACTTCGAACCAACTTGCCCATGTATGGAGCAGAGTGGAGTCCACCCCCCCTAGCCTCGAAATTTTAGGAACCTCCCCCTAGACGAAAATCCAGGGGCCCCCTTTCCTTAAATTTCCGATTTTTTTACCTCACCCCATCTAGAATTTTAAATCTGACCCCCTCCCCCCTCGGGAAAAAATTTTAGGTACTTTTAGGTTTTAGGTTTTAGATACTGAATTTTCCTCCAAAAAGGGGAATTTTTAACACATATTCGTTTTTACACCCTTTTTACCCCAGAATATAGCTTTTTAATCAATAAAAGTAGTATTATCCTATAAAAAGAACAAAATATTAGAGTTATTATGGTTTAAAACTGTTTTGTTTTGGACGCTGGACCCCATCTGATCTCCCTCTAGATTTCAAAATTTCTCACCTCGGGTCGACCCCACCCCTAAAAAGCTAAGGGGGTCTAGACTCCATTGGCATGGGACCCCCTCTTAGAAATCAAAATTCGATTTACCCTGGGTAACCACTTCCTTCCCCCTAGCTGCCGGGACCATTCTCACCTATGTCCACAGGACTGGACCGGACCGGATTTCTGGTTAAGCCTTACATACAGACACACACACGCACGCACACATATGCACACACACACACACACACATGCACGCACCCGCTCGCCTGTGCATGTTTTCCTTTATGTTATTTTTTTAAATTGTGGAGCAAAGTATCAACTATGAAAAAGAAAGTTGTTTAAAAAAGATACTGAATAAAAACTGACACAGCCACAATATTTTTATTGTTTATTTAAACTTTGATAAAATTTTATTTTAGGCAGAAAAATATGTAAAAAAGTATGGGAAAGATCTGATTAGAGCTGCTCCTGAAGAAACAACAGCTTTGTTAAAACAGCTTTGTACAGGTTTTCAAACTAAAGGTAGTCAGTTACATTTCCACAATTTAAAGAAATTTTTATAAAAATCTTAAAAAAAAGCTTGTTTGTTTAAAATAGTCGCACAGTCTTGGTTTTGTTAGTTAATATAATAATAGATACTTTATAGTCATAGCTAGGGCCTGACCGGATCGGGATTTTCAGATCCAGGCAGATCAGATTGGACCAAAACTAGATCCGGCCGGATTGGATCAAAACTAGATCCGGCCGGATTGGATATTTTATCAGATCGGATCTGGTGACTCGGTACTAAATACTTAAATTATTTAACATAACATAAAATACTATGTTACAATACTAATGAGTCGCACTGATGGGTCTTCATAAACCCTTATTTAGCTCTCATCATGGTCTATTTTTCTATTTTGTCACTTGCTGATGCTGATGAATCGCACCTCCTCCAAACAATTCTTGTTTGTGCGATTCATCATCAGCAACTGTTTTTTTTAAATAATGAAAATATGATGGGCCATCATATCATAATTAAACCTTAGTTTTTTGAGCGATTGCCTTTCAACCTGACTCTTGGATCAAAGTAATGAACCCACCAAAACATTAGCTAACAGAGTTTGCTAAAAACGTCTCAGCTGGTGGGGGCTTATGAGTTTTTTTTTTCAAAACTAACAAACAAAACAACTAACCAGTTTTTGTTAAAATATTAATGGGTCTTTATATTATAAATAAACCCTTATGAATTTTTCCAAAAATAACAAACAACTAACAAATTTAGTTTTTGAATTTTATTTAGTTCAAAACAAGGCAGAAACAAGAACAAGAATATCGATAAACTATAGCAATAAACTATAACTGCTAATGAGTCTTGGATTTGCTCCCAATATCATTGTCCAAATTATGTATTGGTTTGTTTGATTTTATTTTTTAAAGTATGTGTATGGTCTACTTATTATTTTGTTATAAATTTATCTATATGGTAAATCAAATGGTGGAAAAATTTTTCTCAGATCAATTTTTTATTTGTCAATACATGATACATCATAAAAGTATATAAAATATACACTAAAACGCAGCTGTTATTTTGTCTGGTATTAGAATATTTTTACTATGAAAGTACAAAAATCAACAACTGAGCATGGCAGCATTCCATCAGCAATCCAAGTGGCAACCTTTTTTTAAATTGAATTTGAACTGGTGCAGTATCAGTATACTGGCGCTGTTGGTACAACTTCGCTTGTTTCAGTGGAATAGCTGCTTCTTCTTTTTCAGCCAAATTGTACATTGCATTTTTTTCTCAACAGATGCCATTTTCTCACCTTCTTTTTGCTTGATTTCTGCTTTTAAAATCTTATACTCAGGAGAATGGGTTCTCTCCAAATGATTCCACATTAAAGTTGTACTGAACTTTTTATTTGTTGAACCTCTTTTATACTCTTTAACATTGGCTGGCAAACAAAGTTGATAAATAGCATATGTTTCATCTGAAGATTTAAAAGCAAAATGTCTCCAAATACTAACAACACTGCCATCTGCCGTTGCCATATTTTAATATAACTAACTAAATGTACTTTCACTCACTTAAAAAATCTAATGTAAAAATGCAAAAAAATCAATTTTATTTGATGTTTAGTCCATTTCATTTGTTGACCATGTATTAATGTAGAACTTCTTGATAAAAAAACAGATTTCTTGATAAAAGGAAGTGCGACTCATCAGCAATGTTGTGCTGCACAAATAGTATTTAAGCAATGTTTAACAAAAAAAGCAAAAAATTATAATAATAGTCATTGACACAGAAAAAATCCGGCATTTACCAGATCTGAAAAAAAAAATCCAGCCGGATTAGATTGGATAAAAAAAAAGGCCGGATCTGTCGGATCGCTGTATTGGATCAGATATCCGGTCGGGCCCTAGTCATAGCCGTAGGTGATTTTTACTTTTTAGGTTTTTGGTTTTTAATGTGGTGGTTTGCAGGAAAAACAGTTAAAACAAAATACACCAAACAATTATAACAATTTTGTTTTTAAAATTTGTAATAATTTTTTAATGGCGTTTTAGAATCTGGTCAAGAACTTTTAAAAGCTAATCCAAGTGATTTTATCAACATTTTTGTCATAGACTCCCACTCTCCTTCGAACAGGTTAAGTGTCAATTAAGTTCATATAGCAAAGTTATTTCTGCAAAAATAAATAATCAGACCTGTGTAACGTCCAGAAATATGAGGCCGAATAAATTGAGTTTTTGAAAGAAAATTGCGAAACAGTTTGCTGTTTTTAGCTTTTTTGGCTGAAAAATGAGCGATACAGGACTTGAACCTGTAATCTCCAGCCTCAGTACCTCATTGACTGACGTGCTGCGTTACACCATTGCTCGACAGTGTTACATTACAACTCGTATTTATAAGACGTCATATTTCTGAAACATTAACACAGCGGGAGTTGTGACACCTGTAACACCCCCTTCCTCCTGGGTTTTTATTGGGGGGCGAGCATGGAGGGCATTTTTTTATTTTAAACAGAAGGGGGAGCAGGGAAGAAAGAAAAAAGAAGAAAAACGAGAAAAAAAGACAAAAAAAAACGAAATTTTGGTAAAAAAAACACCAAAATGGTTTAAAATGCACTTAAATAGGTTAAAAACTGCAAATTTCGCGATGATGGTGCCATAATTTTTTTTTTAAATGCTTCTTCATTTTTGGGAAGAGGCAGTAAAACGAAGGGAGAAGCAAGCCACTAATATTCCAGGGGGCAATTTCCAGACCGTGCAACTTAAAAACAATGTTAGAAAAGGGCTAACACTATTCTGCGGTTTGTGCAAAGTTTGTTTTTCAATTTGTATAGAAAAGTAATATTTTATTTTGTTTTTAAAATTAGTTCGGACAAAAAGTCCATATCAAAAAGATAAAAAAAGCTTTATAGGCTGTCGCACTTTATATGCACTTTAAAAATTTCTCAAAGTTGTAAGTAATAATTGGACGTTTTTAGAAGCTAAAATTTGAAAAAAATTTTTGTCGCTCGCTTATCGCTCAGCGCCTAAAATACTTTTGGAAATATTATTAGCTACCAAAACGCAAAAATTTGCTTTGCTCAGTGTTGAAGTGACGCCAATTTGTTAACATTTATTCCTCCTTATTTATTTTATTGACATCAAAACGCAAACTTAGTAGGGTTATTCAGTTTCCTTTGCTGTTCAACATTCAGTAGCAAAGCGGTTTGGTAATTTTTTCATACCTCAAAAAAAAAAACTGGTAGGTTATTCGGTTCACTTGGTCCGGTATTTTTCTACCATGGGCGTACCGCGGAGGTGGCTGAAAAATCTCTAAGACCCCCACCTCTTCCTCTTTCCTTGGGTTGATTTTTGTTGAAGTCGAATAAAGTATTTTATTTTATTATTATACTCATTGAATAACACTACGGCTACAAAGTCCAGGCGAAGCGCAGATTCATCCCTTTTATAAAAGTGTAGAATTTGTTACATACCCCTCGTCGTGAAATCATGGCTGTGCTTATTGCTATCGGTATGTATATAGTTTTTCCCACATAATTTTAATCCTAAAAACATAAGATAACGCGTTAATAAATGTCATAAACATTGTATTAAACATTTTTATAAATACGATTTTAAGGGTTCGTATAAAAACCCTATAGACAAATTGCCCATAGGCCAAAATCCCCATAAACGTTACAAAATCCCCATAAGGTGGTGTAAATTCCCCATAACCATTATGCGTTTGCAATATTTTTCCTTTAATTTTTGACACTGGAAAATACAACAAAATTTTATCATGATTGAATTCAGCTTGATTTTAGGGCTTTGCTTAGGATTAGGAATAAATTAACACATTTTAGTTTGCAAACACATTTCTGATTGTTATAAGGAATTTACACTACATTATGGGGAATTTTGCCATGGAGATTTTACACGTCACCGATTTAAAGCCGTGTTCATGCTTCACTAGTGTTCCAAAGAACAAACATCCAAAAGGACCAAAATCCTAAGGAAAAACTTAGAAAAACTTGACTATTTTCATACTTTGTTTAAAGGAAAAATCCAAAGTATTTTTGGAAGTGGAGACCAATTAAAACATTAAGAATGGGATGGGTCTAGCGTGGTCATACCAAGATTACAAAACAAAGCAATACAAATTTGCAAGTGGAGACTATATAATTAATGAAGCGCTGATCTAAGCGCAAGAAAATTTTTTTAAAAATGGTCCTTTTAGACAAACATGGGCAAGTTGGTGCGGAGTGGGGGGGGGTTAAACCCCAAATTAGGGGGGGGGGTTAAAATCCGAGAAACGCAAAATACCCATCTCGTTTTTTTTCTGGAGTGCATTTTACCCATATCGTTTTTCGATTTTGAAGGAAAAATAGGTTAAAAACACTAATTTTAGGTCAAAAAGCCCTTTTTATTGCATTTTTTGCTTTTTATTGCTTAAAACATTCATTTTGACCTCAAAACTTAAGTTTGGAGGCAGTTAGAAGTCATTTTAAAGACATTTTTTTCCTTCATTTTTCCAAAATTGGGGGGGGTTAACTTTTTCTCCCCCCCCCCACTTTTGAGGGGGGGGGGGTTAAACCCCACTTCTCAGAATTTGGGGGGGGGGGGGGGGTTAACCTCCCCCAACCCCCCCCGTGCCCATGTATGCTTTTAGACCCCCTAAATTTTTATCCTTGGCGACCCAAATAGGGGGGTCTAACTCCAAATTTTTCCCTTTGCCGACCCAAAAGGGGGGGTCTATACCCGCCAGTGGCGTGCTCAGAGGGGGGAGAGTAGGGGGGGGGGAAGGGCGGCCGCCCCCCCCGAAATTTTTTGTAAGGGATTACGTAAGGGATTGTAAGGGATTACCCTATTACCCTTACGTTTTTTTAATTTTGGGAGAAAAAATTTTTTTCTTTAATATTTATACAGAAACTTGCCTGATGCCTTCCAAAAGCGTATTAATAGTCAAAAAATCAAAATTTTCCCGCTACACGGGTAGTTTAAATTGACAATTTATTTTAATTTTTCGATTTCAAATCGATTATCCCGTTTTGTAGTTAAGGTCTACATGTTTATTAAAAACTACTATAAACACTATTATCCTTTTGTTAACGTTTAAACTCATGTTTTAAATGTATAGGTATAAAAAACCTTAAAATTTGTAATAAGTAATCATCTGGAATTAAAATTTCTAGTGTATTTTAGCGACTTAAATTAAAAATTTTCTCCCCCGGGGGGCATTCTGTTTCCCGGACCCCTCTGACAAGGGGCTCTGCCCCTTTACCCCGCTGGGGGGCTATCGCCTCCCACATCCTCCTTTCTGGGGGGCTGCCGCCCCCCAGACCCCCTTCAGGGTTAGTATATACCCCTCAGACCGCCCCCCAAATGAAATCCTGGGCATGCCACTGAGACCTCCCTGGCTACGTCCATGAATGTATAATCTTTAATTAAATATAAGATTATGGATTAAAAAGTTTGTGATACTTGACTTTATAATCAAGACAATAAAATAATTACTATTCTATTATTACGTAATTATTAAAAAAACTATGATATCTAATCTAATTATAAGAATATATACACACATTATTATTAAAAGAATTAAAAAATAAAATTTATAAATTGCAATAAGGTCTTATTTTAATTTTACACAGTTTTAAAGCATTTATAAGATTGTTTTACGCTTTTTTACGCGTTTTAAGCCCATTTTAAGGCAGCGCGGAAATATTGGGTACCCCCCCCTCAAAATTTGAGTCTTGCCAGACACCCCCACTAAACTTTAACCCCCCCCCTCCTTATACCCCCACCCCAAAAATCCGAGAGGCAGCCCACCTATGACTATGGGGGTACCCCGGGCACCCCCTAAAATTTGGGGAGTCCCAGTACTAAAAACGCTAACAATGGGGTATTTGGAGTATATCAAAAAAAAATTTTGGGAAACTGCCTTCCCAAATTTTAGGCGTCGGGTAAACCCTACTCCAAATAGCGGGAGGCTCCCCACCTATGATCTAAAAGACAATTTTGGTTTGAGAAATTGTCCTTTGGACTTTGTCTTTTGGACGAACTTTAAACAAGATGTAAAAACTGTCTTTTGGACTCTGTCTTTTGACACTTCGAATGAAATATGAACTAGGCTTTTTAACATTCCTGCTTAACCTTTTTTAAATGTAATAACTCTCAGTGATAAAATTACGTAAAACGTTAACGCGCATGATTTTTTTTGAACAAAAATCTTACACCTAATGAAAGACTGTAAATTAAGAAATTAAATATTTTAAATTAAAAAAAAATATATTTTGACACTTTATCTGGATGAAAATAGATTGCGAGACTTTTTGGAACACATGGCTCGAGTGGAAAAAGATTCTCCGCCACAGTTGTACAACACTCTTTTGGAACTTTACTTGCGAGATTATAGGTATTTACCGGGGATGTGTATTCTAATTTTTTTTAACAGAAACTAGTATGTAATAACTCTCTGGTTCGGGCCTACATCCTGTACAGACCAGTGCACTGCCCCCTGGGTTTTATTGGGGGCAATTTTTTTGAAACAAGGGGGCAAACAGGAGAAAAACAGGGAAAAAAAGCAAAAAAGAAACAAAAAAGGCAAAATTTAAGTAAAAATAGGTCTAAAATTGCTTAAAAAGTATTAAAATAGGCTAGAAACTGCTAAAATTTTGCAGTGATGGCGTCATAATAGGTCAAATGGCGCCCCAAGTTTTGGGTACTTTTTTAATTTTTGGGCGGGGGAATTAAACGGGGTGGAGGGGCACAAGTCTGAATATACGTGTTTAAAGTACATTTTCATCTAGTGTAACTACAAACTTGTTCAAAGAGTAAAAACATACTAATTTTTATTTTACCTGATTTTTTTTTTCTCAAAAAGACCTTAAATCCTAATCCAAAATTTTTTTAGAACACTCCCTTCCCAATTTTTGGTGATTAGCTATCCCCCCAAAATCCTGGAGGCTGCCCACCTATGATCTTAACCCCTACTTTTCGTTAAAGGGGGGGGAGGTCGACTCGGGGTGCGTAATTTTGAAATCTAGAGGGGGGTCAGATCATGGGGTCCGGTGTTCAAAGCAAAACAGTTTTAAACCAAAATAACTTTATAAATTGTTCTTTTTATAGGATAATACTTCATTTTATTGAATAAAAAGCTATATTCTGGTGTAAAACCATTACTATGTGTTAAAAATTTACATTTTTGGTCAGATTTAAAATTCTAGAGGGGCCAGGGGTAAAAAAATCAGAAATTTTGGGGAAGGGGGGCACCTGGATTTTTGTCTAAAAGGGAAGGGGATCCCGAAATTTGGAGGCTAGGGGGGAGTTAATCCTACAATGCCCCCTTTCTCACCTATGGTTTTGATTATTTTTCGTCAAAACCTTACCCCCGAATTTAATAGCTCACAAAAATTTTTTGACAATTTTGTACTTAAAAAATTGCTCAATGGGTATTAAAATTTAAATAACAAAATATGCACTCAAATAAAGTGGCTTCTTTTTTGTTTTGTTTGATACGTTGATCGTTAAGATTGGTACAGTATTTGTCAACATATTGCGGTTCCCGTACAAAAAACCCACAAATACTTTTGCTAAAAATACAAAGTGACAGCAAAAAAGGTTGGGCAAACTTAATCAATCAAATCACTGCCGTCGTTTGGTTTTTTTTGCAAAAAAAATAGCGGGGTTTTTATATGAAAAACGCAATATCTCGACAAACACTGCACCAATCTTAAAGATCAAGGGCATCAAATCAAAGCAAAAAGTAACCGCTTTGTTTGGATGCATTTTTGTAATTTTAATTTTAATACCCATTGAGCAATCTTTCAAGTACAGAATTGTCAAAAAACGCCATTTTGGAGGGCTATATCTCTTGAAGCACTGGAGATATTTTGATGAAAAAATTTCTGCGGGCTATTGGGACAGGGATATGGTATTTACAAAAAATATTCAAAAGCGAAGACAAAAAGACTTTGACTTGGTACCGAACCTTTAACAAGACTTAGAACTTATGTGTTAATTGTAACTAAGAATAGGTGTCCGACCTAACCAAGCTTAGAAAGGAGGATATTTACCCGGGTAAAGGCCAAAATTAGACTAGGGAGGCTTACCCCGAGGCTGAGCGAGGGTAAATTTTAAAAAGAGGAAGGGTATGGTTTTTAGATTAGCTAAAAAACGCGACATACGGAGGTATTTTAAAATCGCTTAAAAATAGTGTAAAATTGCTAATAAGCAAAGCTGTAAAACGGTAAATATCACATTTTAGATGTTAAAGAAACAAAAACTTAATTTGTAGAAAGAGGAAGGGGTACACCAATGATGTAGAAAAACTTACGTCTTGCATATTTCAGGTCTCTGGATCGATCCGGAATAATACACGCTACAATATGATAATATTGATATTTGTTTATATTGTTATAAATATGTAGTATTTAGTTTAGTGCTAAGTAGTATTTGCCTTTCGTATGCTGCTTTATGTGAAATAAATAACCTTTTAAAGTTTTAAAGGACATCTCGCGAGAGAAAAAAGTAGGAGGACCTTTTGGGAAGCATAGGTGTTTTTGGTCGGGTCCGCTAGGGGGGGTTCCACCCCCAGGTGGAAGGCCAAAATTTTTAGGGGGTGCAGGGGTAGGTCCCCCCTGGCTTTTTTGGGGGGGTAGACCCCGGGTGCGAGATTTCAAAATTAGGAGGGGGGGGGGTCAAGGGGGTCCGATTTTTTAGCAAAATTTTTTTAACTAAATAATTTAAGTGTTTTTAGGTCTAATATTGAATTTTATGTTTTAAAACATCCTATTTAGGCCTAAAAGTGTATTTAAACACTGTTTTTAACTAAAAAACCGTGTTTTTGACAGTAAATAAAAAATACACTTCCACATCGGTTGGGATGGGGGTCAGCCTCGCTAGGGGGGTCAGGCCGGACCGCTCTAGAGGTTTGGGGGGGGGAGGGGGGCCCCTGGATTTTTCTAGGGGGGGTCCAAAATTTTTGGCTCTAGGGGGGGGGGGGGTCGCCCCCCTCTGTCCCCCCTTCCAAAAAAAACACCTATGTTGGGGAGTAGGAGAAAGGATTCCTTCTTCCTTTTCTACAGACCAAAAAGCTTTAAAAATTATTCTGTCGTTTTGCTCTAAGCAATTTTTTATATTGTTATAGCAAAGAATTGCAGCCAGAGTTGAAGAAGAAGCAGGCCGAGTCCATAGTAAAATTTCTGCAAAATCCGGACTGCCACTACGACGTTGACCAAGCTCTAGTCCTCTGCCAGATTCACGAATTCGGCCCCGGGACTATTTTCGTGTATGAAAAAGCGAAATTGTAGGTTGAATATCGTTTTATACACAACCTACTCTTTTTTCATTTCGAGATAGAGTGTAAGCTTTTAAAATTTGATTAACGCACAGGGACAAACAAGAAATATTTCAAAATAAGGTCGTGAGCATTTACGTAACCTACTTAAAAAATAATTTTTTTGGAGTGTTTATCGACTTGTTTCTGCCATATACTTCATTATTTTCCTATTATTAAATAAAAATAAGTCCATAAAACAAAGAAAAAAATTTACAAATAATTTGATACTTTAAAATTTTCGATTTTCAAAGCATTACCAACTGAAAAATAAGTATATTAAATTACAGCTGAACAATGCAAAGTGTCAGAAAATGTTTTTAAAATTACTTCTCCATACTTTTAAACCATTAATCTTATTATATAAAATTGTAAACGGAGCGGGTCCAGCGTGGTCGTATCAAGATTACAAAGTAACATAAATTTGGAAGTGGAGACTAATAAAAACATTTATTTCAGAATGGGATGGGTCCAGCGTGGTCATACCAAGATTACAAAACAAAGTAATACAAATTTGAAAGTAGAGACCAATTAGGACATTAAGAATGGGGTGGGACCAGCGTGGTCATATGAAGATTACAAAACAAAGTAACACAAATTTGAAAGTGGAGACCAATTAATGGAGCGCTAAGTTGAGCGAAGCGCGAGAATTTAAAAAAATGGGCGTTTCAGACTCTCAATTTTTATCCTGAGCGACCCAAAAAGGGGGTCCAACCTGAAATTTCACCTTTTGCCGACCTTAAAGGGAGGCTGGGTGCGGCAAGTTTGTTTTTTCAGCTAATTTTCAAACTTTTAACACTTAAACTTTAATCCTTTTACGTCTGAATTATTTTTGTGAATTCCTGATACTTTCCTGAGCTCAAAAATGTAATTTGTTAGGGACAACTAGGGATCGACCGGGGCAGAATTATTGCTGATGCCGGGGCCGGGATAGAGAAATTTTGATTTGCCAGGGCCGGGGGCGGGGTAGAGAAATTTTGCCCCATCCGGGGCCGGGGCTGGTGCAGGCTAAAAATTTATTAGAATTTGTAATTTTGGTCGTTTTTTTTTTTCAAAAATTCTAACTTTTTATTGTAAATTATTTGTTTTAGGTAATTAATAGTCACATTTTAGAATTTAAGCCCTTGTGTAAGTAGAAAAACTTATTTTTTTAATACAAAAAGTTTTTTCAAGCATAACAAAAAATATTTAAATATTTTGATTTTTTAGACCTAAATTACTATTATATTCAGTGTTCGGTTGTAAAAAGTAATGATTTTTGATCATATGGCCTAAGAATTTTCAATTATACATAAGTTTTTGAATAAAATTCCGCAAGAAAAAACGCAACATTTCTAACGCACGCGACTTTCTGTGCATATACCACAGATTTCTTACGCAGATATTTTTTTTCTCTCAATACCCGTTTTTTTGGAAGTGCATTTCACGAAAAAGTGGAAGAAAAGTTCCCGTATGCACCGCAAAACACTAGTGTTGTAAAAAATATTGATTTTGTAGATTATTTAGGTAAAAATAAAAGTAATTTGAAAAAATTTAATTTAAGTAAAGTAAGAGTATAAGTAATTTGTGATTTTTTAATTTAAGTAAAGTGAAAATAAGGTAAAAAGCGAAAATAAGGTAAAAATAAACATAAGGTCTGAAATGGCTTAAAATACATTGAAATAGGCTAAAAACTGCAAAAAATTTGCGATGATGGCGTCAGCATAGGTCAAAAATGGCGTCATAATTTTAGGGTACTTTTTCATTTTTTGGCGGGGGGGGGGCAATAAAACAGGGGGCAAATCCTCCAATAAAACGGTGGGGGGCATTTCCAGACCGTGCACAGGTCTGGAGTTACATACCCCCAAATACCGCAAAAGTTAAAAATAGATTCCATTGACAGTGGACGCTGACTTAAAAAATTGGACCTTTATTTCATTACATTTTTTTGCCCACATCAATAGTATCATTTTTTATAAAATTATTTATGATTCGATTTTCATTATTTTTTTATGGTCCAATAACAGACAAACTTATCAATCAATAATTTTTGTTGTATATTAATTCCATATTATATTTTATTTTAAAAAAAATACATCGACTAAATTGTATTGTCGCCAACGTCAACCACATATTTTTTTCAGATATCAGCAAATTTTACAGCATTACATGAAAATGAAAGACTACAAACAAGTTATAGAAACTTGCCGACAATATGGGTGAGTATTTGATTTGAAATTAAATAAAATAAAACATTGGACTTACACTAAATTGTTTATTAACCCAGGGATGGTGATTTATCTGCAATTAGTACTTTTTTCAATTAGGTGGAAGTGTTTTTTGCATATTGTTTGCATGAACAAGGGGGGTAGGGTGGGGTCCATCCCCCCTAGCCTCGAAATTTTGGAGCCCCCCCCCTAGAAAAAAATCCAGGGCCACCCCTCCTCCCCACAAATTTTCGAATTTTTTACCCCTGACCCCCCTCTAGATTTTGAAATCTGACCCCCCCCCTACCCTCTCGAGAAAATTTTAAGTACTTTTTTTATACTAAATTTTCTTCCAAAAACGTAAATTTTTAACACAAATTCATGTTTTTTTACACCCTTTTTATACCTAAACATCGCTTTTTATTCAATAAAATGTAGTATTATCTGATAAAAAAACTATTATTAAACATTTAATGGTTTAAAAGGATTTTGTTTCGGAAATTGGACCCCACCTGACCCCCCTCCAGGTTTCAAAATTTTCCACCCCGGGTCGACCCCCCCTAAAAAGCTAGGGGGGTTCGACTCCCCTAGGTCCCCCCCTAGATTTTGAAATTTCATTTACCCGGGGTAAACACCCCCCCCCCTTAGCTTTTTGACCGTGTTCATCTATGGTGTTAACTTTAATTATTGAAGAACGAGTAATGTTTTATATTATTTTTTGGGGCGTCTGCAGTTTCATAAGTGATATAATCATAACATGAAAAAATTTACCTTTAGTGTGATGATGGTTGTGTAACTCGGGATTATCTATGTAGGAGGGTGTTTAAAAGCAGAGAAATGCATTCTTGCCACATAATTTTTTCTGCAGTGCATTTTACTCTGCATCTTGTTTTTAAATTTATATTAAAAATTCCAATTTAAAATCTGTCAATGTTAAACATTTTCTATTATTTGTATTGCTGATAAATTTTTTTTATTTCCATAATTTGAAAAATAGATGCCTCTTTTTCCACCGAAGTTATGTAAACCAAAAAACAAATGGTATTTATTTATTAAATTTAGACCTGAGCTTTAAGTTTGGAAAGTTTAAAGACTTTTAAAGAATTTTTATATTAAAGGTAAATAATATCCCCTTCGATATTAAAATAATTATAATGGAAGCATAATTATAGTTCTATTATATAATAATCCCTCTTCAAAACCTTCCTATAAAAATTAATCCCTATGCTGACCACCTATGTTGCTCCAACTTTGTAAAAACAATATGGTCGTTTTTTAACTTAAACCTAGCAATTTTAGAATCAAATCGCGAACATAAAATTATAATCAAGCAAAAAAAATGTGTTCATAATAACTTAAAACCTTAGTTTGTTTTAAATTTAAAAATTTTTTGCGCTATTGTAAAGTTTTGCCCTGTATTATCTTAAAAAATGCAGGTGCATGTATAAAAATTACATTACAAGCATCATAGTAAATCTTTGCTGCCTGTCTTGTATCCGCAAAAATAAATTGTTTAGCCATTGCGGTATTAAAATCTTAGTTATAGTACCAGTACCAGGTATGGTTGAGTTTAGTATAGTAAAACTATAAATAGTAATTTTCTATATACTAGTATTAAATTGTTCAGCTTTTAGTTAGTTCAGATTCATTCAGGTGCTGTACCTTTTGTTACGGCCAGAAATATGAGTCTCCTCAATATTATGATTCGTTTTAGACTAAAAAAAGCGATTTGTTGTAAATTTTTGACTAAAAATGGGCGATACTGAGATTTACCCTATTTCCAAATTAAGAACTTCTTTGCATAATAAGTGATACATTGCCAGATTATTTACGGACGTTACCTTACAATCATAAGTGGGCAGAGAAGGGGGGTGGGGGTTATTATACCCCCCAAAAAAATTCCGATTATAGCCGACACCCTCCTAAAATTTGAGGTTCCCCGGACACTTCCCCTAAAATTTGGGGGCGCAAGTACTAAAAACGCTAAAAATAGGTTATTTAAGATATACCCCAAAAAATTTATGAGACATCCCCCCAATTTCAGGGATCGGGTATACCCCCTCAAAATCGGGGAGGCTGCCCACCTATGCTTACAACTTGCATATAAGACATTGTTTGTTTTTTGAAACATAAGAACAACGGTAGTTTTAAACTAAATAGGAAGTGTCCATGGGCGTAGCCAGAATTTCGAAAGGGGGGAGGGTTGTAGCCATACATGGGCACGGGGGGGGGGTTGGGGGGCTTAACCCCCCCCCCCAAATTCTGAGAAGGGGGGTTTAACCCCCCCCCCACTCAGAAGTGGGGGGGGGAGTAAAAGTTAACCCCCCCCATTTTGGAAAAATGAAGAAAAAAAATGTCTTTAAAATGACTTCTAACTGCCTCCAAACTTAAGTTTTGAGGTCAAAATGAATGTTTTAAGCAATAAAAAGCTCAAAAATGCAATAAAAAAGGGCTTTTTGACCTAAAATTAGTGTTTTTAACCTATTTTTCCTTCAAAATCGAAAAACGATATGGGTAAAATGCACTCCAGAAAAAAAACGATATGGGTATTTTGCGTTTCTCGGATTTTAACCCCCCCCCCTAATTTGGGGTTTAACCCCCCCCCCCCACTCCGGACCAACTTGCCCATGTATGGTTGTAGCCAGTACAAATTTTTCAAAAGCGGGGGCATAGGTCACCGACCTTCGACGGCTCAGGGGGGGGGGGTCCACACCCCGGGGTGTGGAGGTTTTTGACCTCCAGGGGGGGGGGTCACACCCCGGGGTGTTTTTTTTGAAAAAAAGCAGGGGGGGTGGTCACACCCCGGGTACCATTTTTTTGACCAAAATTGACAATTTTTTGACGAAATTTGACCATTTTTTAAGCATTTTTTGGGAAATTCTAGTTAGGGGGGCGGTCAAAAATGGGCCTTAGGGGGGGGTCAGGGGTTCAAGGGGTCGATGGGGGGGGAGGGGTCAAAAATGGGCCTTAGGGGGGGGGGATAGGTCTCAGAGGCCGTAGGGGGGGGGGTGACCCCCCCCTACACCCCCCCCTTCGGTGACCTATGAGCGGGGGGGGGGTTGTAGCTCAAAATTTTTGATTTTTTGTATTAAATTTAACTAAAAACGTTAAAAACCATCAAAATTTTTGCGCATTGCGCATTTTTTAGGTTATTTATTGTTTTTACATGCGTTAAAGACAAAGACGCACTTATTTAAGTCTATTTGCTATATATTTTGTTTAAAAATAGTAAGGAAAATTATAAGCTTCAATATCTGAAATGATTTTACTAATAAATGACCAATTTCTTTAATTTCATGCTATAAAAAGGAGCTTAGAAAGAAATCAAGCGCTGAGCCAAAGCTAAGCGCCAAAAAATTTTCAAAATTTACACCTTAACGAAGTAAAAAAAAATTTTAAAAAACCCAAAAGGGGGGGGGGTTGCCACCTCTACAACCCCCCCTCTAGCTACGCCCTTAGAAGTGTCATTTAATTTTAGACGAGAAAGTACCAACAAGGAAATGTGGGTGGAGGCGCTGTGGTTCTTTGCCCGACTGCCTGACGCCCCTGTGGCATGCGTGGCTGAGATCCTCAAGGACATCCACCGGCTGGACATACTTCCCCCTCTTATGGTCCTGGAGGTTCTCTCGCATAGTCGCACCGTGACCCTAGGCGTGGTCAAGGTATTTGCTTGCTGTTTTAATTATTAATTATTTAATGGAAATAGAGGGGAAGATTAAGTTAGTACAAGACGATCATAGAGTTGCATTGTTGGAATGAGGTAAAATATCCTTGGATCACTAAATCCTGAATTATGATGATAAGTGATGACCTAAGTGATGATAAAACACTCCCGAAGAGGGGCAATGAGTGGAGAGGGAAAAATTTGCCCTTGAGAGCAACTTTTTTTTTATTAAATGCCCAATTTATGCGTATTCCGCCACCGCTGAACCTCTTTCCCCGTTTTCCCGTCTTTCTATTTAAAAAAAATTTCTCGCAAAAATCCGCCATTTTCTGTCAGTTTTTTCACGCAGCAATTTTCAACGCAATGTTACTTTTCTTAAACAATTGGAACTTTCTTGCATACGATGTTGCTTTTTTCACACTGCGATTAATTGTGCTCCGCAAAAAAATAGACTTTGCGCATGTGTGACTTATCTAGCAAATTTTTGTTTCTAAATTTAGTGTAAGTCGCACATTTTCTTTCGTTATATATTCTTCAGCTGTTATGGACAAGACCTTAAAATGGTAATAAGTGTTTTATTTATTCAACTTATTACCAAAACCTTAAATTCCACAAATGTTGTTAAAGTTTCAAGATGTCTTCATATCATAAAGTAATAATTGAATTAGAAGATTGTTGTCGGTTTCGGTAATAAATAAGTCAATGAACTTTTAAGGAATATCTTCTCAACTGGCTGAAAGCTGAAAACGAAAAAATTGCCAAGGATGAGCGAATTATTGAACAATATCGGTCGGAAATTGAAGTTACAGAAACAATTGTCAACGACTTACGAAACAAGTAATATTGTTTGTTCAAATGCTTAAGTGAGCTGATTATATTACAAACAAGTCATAGAAGATAAATGTAGCGCAAAACTTATATTCAATAATGATAAGACATCTATTTTTCACACAAACGCGATAACAAATTTTTAACAAAACACTACTGTAAAACTAAAAAAAATAAAACTATTACATAATATACCTACAAACTATGGCGTTTTGGGCATAAGTTTAAAACGCCTCCCTGCTGCTGTCATCAGTCAAACACACGGAATCTTATTCAGTTATTTAACAATTTTTTACATAAAAATATGCACAAATACATAGGCATTATAAAACGAAATTTTTTTAATTAAATAAACATATAAACCTTATACATTAACAAGCTTTACACCAGCTTCTGTTATTGAACACTATGATAAACTTTTTATAATTATAAAAAAGATATTCTGGATTACACCAGATGCAGTTTTATATACTGCAAGCAAAACCATCTAAGAATGAACCATAACTGCTAAACAGATAAAACTATAATAAACAAACAAATTTGAATAACATTGGATTACTGTATACAAACAATATGACATACTATGGTATGTCATATTGTTTGTATGCAACTATAAAGAAATAAAAAAATTATGCGCTCCGCCAAGTCAAATGTGACTAAATATTTTTTTAACGATTTGTGTAAGATGAATTTTCTGGATTTTCTATTATATAGGGAGTTTGTCTTTTAACAACACCAATAAGTTTGCACCAACACTAATAAGAATTTTTTTTTAGTTTGCGTTCACATTATTTAAAACTTCAAAAAGTGATCGTCCTTGACCTAGCGTTTGTATTGAATTTCAAAATTCCATGGATAAATGTGAAAAAATTATTTACTTAATAAATAAAAGAGCAGTTGATAAAACTTTTATTCCAAACATAGTTATTGCAACGTTTCGGTAATGTCAAATTACCATCATCAGGCATTTCTAGAAGTACAAAGCAATTAAAGCTACCAAGTTACACAAGAATTAGAAGACATTAGGCAATAAATAACATAAATAAAACACGTAAAAACTGAAAAAATATGTGTTATTTTTAAAATTTTTTGAACATTGACGGTGAAACTAGACTAACAGTGGTAATAAAAATTGTGTTGTATATAAAATAGTTTAAAACCTTAAACAAACACACAAAGTGCGGTTGAATTAAAAAAAACAGTTAAAACTTTGAAATGTTAAATTGATAAAACAGTGGAAACCATTAAAAATAACAAGATTGTTTAAAAAAACAGAGCCAAAAAACACAAAAAAATTTTTTTAAGTTTTAATATGGTAAAAAGTAAACGGAACCGTGAAAATATATTATACTAAAGAAATGATAAAAAAAAATTTAACAAAAAAAAACGATAAAAAAACAATTTTTGATTAAAATACACATTTTGACTGTTATTTAAAAAGTAATTAAAAAAGTTGGAGAGGAAGGGACGCGACATTTTTGTTTTGGGATGGTTTCTCTTAAGCTATGTAAATACTCTCTTTACATAACAAATGAAAATCATTGAATGCGCGATACAAAATGGAAAAATCGTTAAAAGACACATTATAACCACACTGAAATATGTGGTCTAAAACAACGGACTATTTTTTACGCATTGTGGTGTAATCACTAAGAGGACTGAAGCCTAGGTGTTCAGATACCCTGGTGGTGAGATGACAAACAGATTTACCTGTATAGGAACTATTGCAAGTTCCACACGTGAAGTTATACACCACACAAGATATCAAACTTCTAGGAATTCGGTTCTTTATCCAAAAGAAGCCACTTATGCGACAAGAAGTAGAAAAAATGACTTTGCAGTTGACTTGTGGTAATGCCTTAAAAAGAAGGCGAAGTCTTTGCTGAGTTTGAAAAAAAACGGGTCTAAGAAAGGGTAAAGTTAGCACTAGTGGGCAAGCTTACACAGTTATGAGTTTTTCACTTGTGGGTGATTCTGTAAAATTTTTTTTTTAAATATCATTTTATACATTTGTCCATAAAATCCTTTGATAGCCATTTAACTTGAAAATAGATTTAAGCTTAACGAATTCCTAATAAACTTAATTTAATGTACTGCAAATAGTATATGACCAAAAAAGAAGAGTATAAAAAAGACCAATTTTGTAAGTCTGCAGGATAAAACTTAAAAAGTCAGTGCAAACTCTACTAAATGTTTGTTTTCAATAAATAGATGTTTGAAGCTTTTTATTTGATTTTTTAACATTTACATCTAAATTAAGAAGATTTTTTTTTGTTTTTCAGTTCCAGCAGTGAATTTAATAGACGGGTGCTGTTGGTTCATGTAAATTTTTAATTTTTTAATATGTGTAGGATCTTTTTATATTCTTCTTTTTCGGTCATATACTGTTTGCGATACATTAAATCAAGTTCATCAGGAATTTGTTAAGCTAAAATCTATTTTCAAGTTAAACGGCTATCCATAAATTTTTATGGACAAATGTATAAAACGATTTTTTGAAAAAAAATTTACAGAATCACCCACAAGTGAAAACTCATAACTGTGCCAGCGTGCCCACTAGTGCTAACTTTACCCTTTCTGTACCCCATTTGTTTTCAAACTCGACAAAGACTTAGACTTTTTTTAAGGCATTACCACAAGTCAACTGTCACAAGTCGTTTTTTCTACTTCTTGTCGCATAAGTGGCTTTTTTGGATAAAGGACCGTATTCCTAGGCGTTTGATATCTTGTGTGGTGTATAACTTCATGTGTGGAACAATTGCAATAGTTCCTATATAGGTAAATCTGTTTGTCATCTCACCACCAGGGTATCTGAACACCTAGGCCAAAGTCCTCTTACTGATTGCACCACAATGCGTAAAGAAAAGTCCATTGTTTTAACCACATGTTGCAATGTGGTTATAGGGTAGTGCATTTAATTTTGGCACTTTTCCAAATTGGGCATTTTTGATTTTGGACTATATATTTGGTAATCCTGGACGGAATACAACGTTTGATAGCTTAAATAAGAGCTAATTATTTGTAGATGACTGTCGTGAGCTTTTTATTTGTTATGTTGGGATATTTTCATGTGAAATTGTTTGATTTATAAAAAATAAAATTGTTACTTGTTTTATGAACATGGGCATTTCATGATTATGCATTAAATTGGTTTAAAAATTAAATTTTCCTGATAAAATTTAGTCTATTTTCCGAATTTTTAGTCCCCATGGTTCTACGTTGCATCTGTGGTGAGCAATTGTTATAAAATAAAATAGTGTAATTTTGGCACACATATTGCTGTAGGTAAAAACGGATTGAATTAAGTGGTCGGGTGTTAAATTGTAGTTGTAAATAGTTAAAAGACAACGTTGAAATGTGTAGGGGTCATACAGACCTGTGCACTGCCCCCCCCCCCCGTGGTTTAAAAGGGGGGGGGCAAATTCCAAAATGGGGGGCACTGGGGGGGCAACTTTTTTGAAACGGGGGGGCAAGCAGGGGGAAAAGAAAAAAAAAGAAAAAAAAGGAGAAAAAAATAAGAAAAAAGGGACAAAAAAAGCGAAAATAAGGTAAAAATAGGTCTAAAATGGCTTAAAATACATTGAAATAGGCTAAAAACTGCAAAAAATTCGCGATGATGGCGTCATCATAGGTCAAAATTGGCGTCATAATTTTAGGGTACTTTTTCATTTTTTGGCGGGGGGGGGGAATAAAACGGGGGGGGGGGCATTTCCAGACCGTGCACAGGTCTGGGTCATAGCACTGCACTTAAACTTAATTAAGGGTTTTTTTTTTAAAGTGTTGAAATTAAATGCACTTTTTTCCCAAATTTTACTCATTTTGATACCATTTGGCATTTTAGCTGTAACTTTTTGCCAGTTACACGTTGAACAACAAATAGAAGCTTAAATTAAAGAAAGCTGTCTGCAGATTATGATAGGCTTTTAAATTTTTTAAAATGATGATTTTTTGACTGAGAAACAATCGATTGTTTGTAAAGGGCCAAAATTGAATGCACACATTTAATTTCAGCAATTTTCCATTTTTTTTAAACTGATTTAATTAAGTAAAAAAAAACTACTTTCGTACAGTGAAACTTTTGTGACGCAACGCAGTCGCAACGCAATGCAACGCAATATGTTAATATTTATTAAAAAAATTGAACGGCAAGTGTTAGTTAAATATAAGTTTTCTAAAATATTTTTGAGGTTAAAATAAAGTTTTTGAGATTCTTAACGAAAATAAAAAAAAATTGGATTTAACATGCGTCGCTGCTGCAACACAATAATTCCATAAAAAAAATCAAAATTTTTTAAAAAAATATTTGGCATAATGAGTCCAAGACGCAGCCTATAGTGAAAGAATTAGACTCCTATGACGTCAAAAAGTTTCCCAAACAGACTTATGGCGAATGAGTCCAATAAGAGCTTTTTTGACATATTGAGCCTATCTGATTGGACTTCATACTGTTATTTTAAAAAAATGACTCCAACAGCGGAAAATGACTCATTTTGTCACATTTACAAGCGGAGTCAATCCTGGTTGACTTGTTTTATTTTTAATTAAGGTTCGCCTTTTTTCTTTCTTATTTTTCTTCTTTTTTTCTCTTTTTTTCCTTTCTCCCTTGCTTGCCCCCCCCCAAAAACCCTGAGGGGCACGGCACAGTGCACAGGTCTGGGTACTGAACGCGTCCCAAAAAACAATTAGTGATTTCTACTCTACAAATACTGAATAAAAACATGTTTTTGGGTCAATTTTGACCTTAAGATCTCGGTTTTAAACTTTAAAAAGTGATTAAAACACGATTTTTTATAATATGAGATAAAATACAGGCAAAAAATAACAATATTTTTGGTACACAATTTTTACTGTTAAGAAAAAATTTTAATAAACGGCTAAATTAAATTAAAAACTTTGTTTTTGTTTTAACATTGCTGAAAGCCAAAAGAATCTAAAAACTTACAAAAAAATATAAAGTTGATAGTCACATGGACCACCAAAATTATGGACAACAAATTAGTTTTCGCTTAAAAATCTAATTTAACTTATTTTTAATTAGATTTATTTTTTCTTAGCCTAAGCCAAGCCTAAAAATCAAGCTAAGTTGTATTATGAGGCATTTTTATTAAATTATCCTTGTTTTTTAATTATAATTTTATCACAACTGAATTTCGTGACTGTTTAAGCGGTTGCTATACAAAATTGGTGAGGAACAGAAAAAAAGTAAAAATATTTTTCAAACCACCAGACTCTCCGCAATCTAACAAATTTTCATTTATGTTGGTTAAAGCACTATAAAAAAAATTTCTTAACACCATAAAATGTACCTTCAAAAAAGTTTTTTTTTGTTCTAAAAAACTATTTATTTTTCCAAAGGGTAGTTCAAACACTTTTTAATGCTCAAAATTGAGATTCCAAGGTCAGAATTGACCCAGAACCTAGGGGGTATGCCCCCCTCTAAATTTTTTTCTAGAAGAAGTGAGGTTCTGCGAGGCTAGGGGGGGTTGACTTCACTCTACCTACCCCCTAAGAGTCCCGGTACTAAAAACGCTAAAAATGGGATATTTAATTGAGGTATATACCCCAAAAAAGTTTTTTGAGACACCCCCCAAGTTTAGGGGTCAGGTATACGGTATACCCCCCAAATCCGTGAGGCTGCCTACCTATGGATATAATAAGTATAGGTATACTAAAATCTAATATTTGTTTGCAGTATAATGAGTTGAATATAATTTAAGTGTAGTGTGCTATTTTTTACTAATGAGTCCAATGACTTTGATAACTGGTTCAGTGCTTTTCAAAGAAAGAGTCCATCCAAATTGACTTGCTGTGCACTTTTTGACAAAATCAGTCAACTTACAAAAACAGCTCTGGTTCTCTCATATTAGACCGTCTTTCAAAGCAGTATGCTTCAAAACTAAGCCATGCCATAGGGTTTCTTTTTGTATCAAGAAAGTTGAAGGATTTAATCTAAACCTGATTTTTTTGTGACGTTTAAAAAGTTAAAAATGGACACAGACCTGTGCACGGTTTGAAAATGCCCCCCCCCCCCCGTTTTATTGGAAGATGTGGCCCCCCCCCCCCGTTTTATTGCCCCCCCCCCCCGCAAAAAAATGAAAAAGTACCCTACAATAATGACTCCAATTTTGACCTATAATGACGCCATCATCGCAAATTTTTTACAGTTTTTAGCCTATTTCAATGTATTTTAAGCCATTTTAGACCTATTTTTACCTTATTTTTGCTTTTTTTGTCTCTTTTTTCCCTTTTCTCTTCTTTTTTCCTCTTTTTTTCTTTTTTTTCTCCTTTTTTTCTTTTTTTTCTTTCCCCTGCTTGCCCCCCCCCCGTTTTATTGCCCCCCCCCGTTTCAAAAAAAGTTGCCCCCCCCTGTGCCCCCCCATTTTGGACTTGCCCCCCCCGTTTAAACCCGCGGGGGGGGGGCCGTGCACATGTCTGTACTAACCCTACACATTTCAACGTTGTCTTTTAACTATTTACAACTACAATTTAACACCCGACCACTTAATTCAATCCGTTTTTACCTACAGCAATATGTGTGCCAAAATTACACTATTTTATTTTATTGTCTACGATATACTACAACGTAGAACCATGGGGACTAAAAATTCGGAAATAGACTAAATTTTATCAGGAAAATTTAATTTTTAAACCAATTTAATGCATAATCATGAAATGCCCATGTTCATAAAACAAGTAACAATTTTATTTTTTATAAATCAAACAATTTCACATAAAAATATCCCAACATAACAAATAAAAAGCTCACGACAGTCATCTACAAATAATTAGCTCTTATTTAAGCTATCAAACGTTGTATTCCGTCCAGCAATTACGAAAGATATAGTCCAAAATCAAAAATGCCCAATTTGGAAAAGTGCCAAAATTAAATGCACTACCCTATAACCACATTGCAACATGTGGTTAAAACAATGGACTTTTCTGTATGACATTGTGGTGCAATCAGTAAGAGGACTTTGGCCTAGGTGTTCAGATACCCTGGTGGTGAGATGACAAACAGATTTATCTATATAGGAACTATTGCAATTGTTCCACACATGAAGTTATACACCACACAAGATATCAAACGCCTAGGAATACGGTCCTTTATCCAAAAAAAGCCACTTATGCGACAAGAAGTAGAAAAAACGACTTGTGACAGTTGACTTGTGGTAATGCCTTAAAAAGAAGTCTAAGTCTTTGTCGAGTTTGAAAACAAATGGGGTACAGAAAGGGTAAAGTTAGCACTAGTGGGCACGCTGGCACAGTTATGAGTTTTCACTTGTGGGTGATTCTGTAAATTTTTTTTCAAAAAATCGTTTTATACATTTGTCCATAAAAATTTATGGATAGCCGTTTAACTTGAAAATAGATTTTAGCTTAACAAATTCCTGACTAAGTTGATTCTAATGTATTGCAAACAGTATATGACCGAAAAAGAAGAATATAAAAAGATCCTACACATATTAAAAAATTAAAAATTTACATGAACCAACAGCACCCGTCTATTAAATTCACTGCTGGAACTGAAAAACAAAAAATTTCTTAATTTAGATGTAAATGTTAAAAAATCAAATAAAAAGCTTCAAACATCTATTTATTGAAAACAAACATTTAGTAGAGTTTGCACTGACTTTTTAAGTTTTATCCTGCAGACTTACAAAATTGGTCTTTTTTATACTCTTCTTCTTTGCTCATATACTATTTGATAGTACATCTAAATTAAGTTTATTAGGAATTCGTTAAGCTTAAATCTATTTTCAAGTTAAACGGCTATCAAAGGATTTTATGGACAAATGTATAAAATGATATTTCAAAAAAAAATTTTACAGAATCACCCACAAGTGAAAAACTCATAACTGTGTAAGCTTGCCCACTAGTGCTAACTTTACCCTTTCTTAGACCCGTTTTTTTTCAAACTCAACAAAGACTTCGCCTTCTTTTTAAGGCATTACCACAAGTCAACTGCAAAGTCATTTTTTCTACTTCTTGTCGCATAAGTGGCTTCTTTTGGTATAAAGAACCGAACTCCTAGGAGTTTGATTCTTGTGTGATGTCTAACTTCACGTGTGGGACTTACAATAGTTCCTATACAGGTAAATCTGTTTGTCATCTCACCACCAGGGTATCTGAACACCTAGGCTTCAGTCCTCTTAGTGATTACACCACAATGCGTAAAAAATAATCCGTTGTTTTAGACCACATATTTCAGTGTGGTTATAATGTGTCTTTTAAAGTTGATTTTTCCATTTTGTATCGCGCATTCAATGATTTTCATTTGTTATGTAAAAAGAAGTATTTACATAGCTTAAGAGAAAACCATCCCAAAACAAAAATGTCGCGTCCCTTCCTCTCCAACTTTTTTAATTAATTTTTAAATAACAGTCAAAATGTTTATTTTTATAAAAAATTTTTTTTTTATCGTTTTTTTTTTGTTTAATTTTTTTTTATCATTTCTTTAGTATAATATATTTTCACGGTTCCGTTTACTTTTTACCATATTAAAACTCTTAAAAAATTTTTTTGTGTTTTTTGGCCCTGTTTTTTTAAACAATCTTGTTATTTTTAATGGTTTCCACTGTTTTTATCAATTTAACATTTCAAAGTTTTAACTGTTTTTTTTAATTCAACCGCACTTTGTGTGTTCTTGTTTTAAGGTTTTAAACTATTTTATATACAACACAATTTTTCTACCCACTGTTAGTCTAGTTTCACCGTCAATGTTCAAAAAATTTTAAAAATAACATATTTTCAGTTTTTACGTGTTTTATTTACGTTATTTATTGCCTAATGTCTTCTAATTCTTGTGTAACTTGGTAGCTTTAATTGCTTTGTACTTCTAGAAATGCCTGATGATGGTAATTTGACATTACCGAAACGTTGCAATAACTATGTTTGGAATAAAAGTTTTATCAACTGCTCTTTTATTTATTAAGTAAATAATTTTTTCACATTTATCCTTGGAATTTTGAAATTCAATACAAACGCTAGGTCAAGGACGATCACTTTTTGAAATTTTAAATAATGTGAACGCAAACTAAAAAAAAATTCTTATTAGTGTTGGTGCAAACTTATTGGTGTTGTTAAAAGACAAACTCCCTATATAATAGAAAATCCAGAAAATTCATCTTACACAAATCGTTAAAAAAATATTTAGTCACATTTGACTTGGCGGAGCGCATAATTTTTTTATTTCTTTATAGTTGCATACAAACAATATGACATACCATAGTATGTCATATTGTTTGTATACATTGTAATCCAATGTTATTCAAATTTGTTTGTTTATTATAGTTTTATCTGTTTAGCAGTTATGGTTCATTCTTAGATGGTTTTGCTTGCAGTATATAAAACTGCATATCATAATGCACAAATATTTTTTATAATTATCAAAAAGTTTATAATATAGTGTTCAATTACAGAAGCTGGTGTAAAGCTTGTTAATGTATAAGGTTTATCGTTTATATGTTTATTTAATTTAAAAAATTTCGTTTTATAATGCCTATGTATTTGTGCATATTTTTATGTAAAAAATTGTTAAATAACTGAATAAGATTCCATGTGTTTGACTGATGACAGCAGCACGGAGGCGTTTTAAATTTATGCCCGAAACGCCATAGTTTGTAGGTATATTATATAATAGATTATTTTTTTAGTTTTACAGTAGTGTTTTGTTAAAAATTTGTTATCACGTTTGTGTGAAAAATAGATGTCTTATCATTATTGAATATAAGTTTTGCGCAACATTTATTTTCTATGACTTGTTCGTAATATAATTTTATGTTTTATTTTTATACAGTTAATAAAGATTGTTCTATAAATAATCAGCTCACTTAAGCATTTGAACAAACAATATTACTTGTTTCGTAAGTCGTTGACAATTGTTTCTGTAACTTCAATTTCCGACCGATATTGTTCAATAATTCGCTCATCCTTGGCAATTTTTTCGTTTTCAGCTTTCAGCCAGTTGAGAAGATAGTCCTTAAAAGTTCATCGACTTATTTATTACCGAAACCGACAACAATCTTCTAATTCAATTATTACTTTATGATATGAAGACATCTTGAAACTTTAACAACATTTGTGGAATTTAAGGTTTTGGTAATAAGTTGAATAAATAAAACACTTATTACCATTTTAAGGTCTTGTCCATAACAGCTGAAGAATATATAACGCAAAAAAATGTGCGACTTACACTAAATTTAAGAACAAAAATTTGCTAGATAAGTCACACATGCGCAGTCTATTTTTTTGCGGAGCACAATTAATCGCAGTGTGAAAAAAGCAACATCGTATGCAAGAAAGTTCCAATTGTTTAAGAAAAGTAACATTGCGTTGAAAATTGCTGCGTGAAAAAACTGACAGAAAATGGCGGATTTTTGCAAGAAAATTTTTTTTTAAATAAAAAAACGGGAAAACGGGGGAACAGGTTCAGCGGTGGCGGAATACGCATAAATAGGGCATTTAATCAAAAAAAAAAGGTTGCTCTCTCTCAAGGGCAAATTTTTCTCTCTCCACCCATTGCCCCTTTTTGGGAGTGTTTTATAAGGTCATCACTTATCATCATAATTCGAGATTTAGTAATCCAAGGATATTTTATCTCATTCCAACAATGCAACTCTATAATCGTCTTGTACTAACTTAATCTTCCCCTCTATTTCCATCAAATAATTAATAATAAAAACAGCAAGCAAATACCTTGACCACGCCTAGGGTAACGGTGCGACTATGCGAGAGAACCTCCAGGACCATAAGAGGGGGAAGTATGTCCAGCCGGTGGATGTCCTTGAGGATCTCAGCCACGCATGCCACAGGGGCGTCAGGCAGTCGGGCAAAGAACCACAGCGCCTCCACCCACATTTCCTTGTTGGTACTTTCTCGTCTAAAATTAAATGACACTTCTAAGGGCGTAGCTAGAGGGGGGGTTGTAGGGGTGGCAACCCCCCCCCCCTTTTGGGTTTTTTAAAATTTTTTTACTTCGTTAAGGTGTAAATTTTGAAAATTTTTTGGCGCTTAGCTTTGGCTCAGCGCTTGATTTCTTTCTAAGCTCCTTTTTATAGCATGAAATTAAAGAAATTGGTTATTTATTAGTAAAATCATTTCAGATATTGAAGCTTATAATTTTCCTTACTATTTTTAAACAAAATATATAGCAAATAGACATAGGTCACCCACCTTCGCCGGCTCAGGGGGGGGGGTCCACACCCCGGGGTGTGGAGGTTTTTGACCTCCAGGGGGGGGGGTCCACACCCCGGGGTGTTTTTTTTGAACAAAAGCCCCCGGGGGGGCTTGGGGGTGTTTTTACCATTTTTTTGACCAAAATTGACAATTTTTTGACGAAATTTGGCCCTTTTTAAGCATTTGTTGGGATTGTCTGGTGGTGGGGGGGGTGGTCAAAAATGGGCCTTAGGGGGGGGGGTCAGGGGTTCAAGGGGTCGATGGGGGGGGGAGGGGTCAAAAATGGGCCTTAGGGGGGGGGGATAGGTCTCAAAGGCCGTAGGGGGGAGTGGCCCCCCCCTCCCCCCCCCCGTCGGTGACCTATGCAAATAGACTTAAATAAGTGCGTCTTTGTCTTTAACTGATGTAAAAACAATAAATAACCTAAAAAATGCGCAATGGGCAAAAATTTTGATGGTTTTTAACGTTTTTAGCTAATTTAATACAAAAAATCAAAAATTTTGAGCTACAACCCCCCCCCGCTTTTGAAAAATTTGTACTGGCTACAACCCTCCCCCCCTTTCGAAATTCTGGCTACGCCCATGGACACTTCCTATTTAGTTTAAAACTACCGTTGTTCTTATGTTTCAAAAAACAAACAATGTCTTATATGCAAGTTGTAAGCATAGGTGGGCAGCCTCCCCGATTTTGAGGGGGTATACCCGATCCCTGAAATTGGGGGGATGTCTCATAAATTTTTTGGGGTATATCTTAAATAACCTATTTTTAGCGTTTTTAGTACTTGCGCCCCCAAATTTTAGGGGAAGTGTCCGGGGAACCTCAAATTTTAGGAGGGTGTCGGCTATAATCGGAATTTTTTTGGGGGGTATAATAACCCCCACCCCTCTTCTCTGCCCACTTATGATTGTAAGGTAACGTCCGTAAATAATCTGGCAATGTATCACTTATTATGCAAAGAAGTTCTTAATTTGGAAATAGGGTAAATCTCAGTATCGCCCATTTTCAGTCAAAAATTTACAACAAATCGCTTTTTTTAGTCTAAAACGAATCATAATATTGAGACTCATATTTCTGGCCGTAACAAAAGGTACAGCACCTGAATGAATCTGAACTAACTAAAAGCTGAAAAATTTAATACTAGTATATAGAAAATTACTATTTATAGTTTTACTATACTAAACTCAACTATACCTGGTACTGGTACTATAACTAAGATTTTAATACCGCAATGGCTAAAAAATTTATTTTTGCGGATACAAGACAGGCAGCAAAGATTTACTATGATGCTTGTAATGTAATTTTTATACATGCACCTGCATTTTTTAAGATAATACACGGCAAAACTTTACAATAGCGCAAAAAATTATTGATAATACACGGCAAAACTTTACAATAGCGCAAAAAATTTTTAAATTTAAAACAAACAAGGTTTTAAGTTATTATGAACACGTTTTTTGCTTGTTTTTAAGTTTATGTTCGCGATTTGATTCTAAAATTGCTAGGTTTAAGTTAAAAAACGACCACAAATTGTTTTTACAAAGTCGGAGCAACATAGGTGGTCAGCATAGAGATTAATTTTTATAGGAAGCTTTTGAAGAGGGATTATTATATAATGGAACTATAATTATGCTTCCATATAATTATTTTAATATGGAAGGGGATATTATTTACCTTTAATATAAAAATTCTTTAAAAGTCTTTAAACTTTCCAAACTTAAAGCTCAGGTCTAAATTTAATAAATAAATACCATTTGTTTTTTGGTTTACATAACTTCGGTGGAAAAAGAGGCATCTATTTTTCAAATTATGGAAATAAAAAAAATTTATCAGCAATACAAATAATAGAAAATGTTTAACATTGACAGATTTTAAATTGGAATTTTTAATCTATTTTTTAATATAAATTTAAAAACAAGATGCAGAGTAAAATGCACTGCAGAAAAAATTATGTGGCAAGAATGCATTTCTCTGCTTTTAAACACCCTCCTACATAGATAATCCCGAGTTACACAACCATCATCACACTAAAGGTAAATTTTTTCATGTTATGATTATATCACTTATGAAACTGCAGACGCCCCAAAAAATAATATAAAACATTACTCGTTCTTCAATAATTAAAGTTAACACCATGGGTAAATGAAATTTCAAAATCTAGGGGGGACCTAGGGGGGTCGAACCCCCCTAGCTTTTTAGGGGGGGTCGACCCGGGGTGGAAAATTTTGAAACCTGAAGGGGGGTCAGGTGGGGTTCAATTTCCGAAACAAAATACTTTTAAACCATTAAATGTTTAATAATAGTTTTTTATCGGATAATAATACATTTTATTGAATAAAAAGCGATGTTTAGGTATAAAAAGGGTGTAAAAAATTTTTGATAAAAATTTACTTTTTTTAAAGGAAATTTAGTATAAAAATAGTACTTAAAATTTTCTCAAGAGGGTATGGGGGGGTGTAAGAATTCAAAATCTAGAGGGGGGTCAGGGGTAAAAAATTCGAAAATTTGTGGGGAGGAGGGGTGGCCCTGGATTTTTTTCTAGGGGGGGGGGGGGTCCAAAATTTCGAGGCTAGGGGGGATGGACCCCACCCTACCCCCCCCCCCCCCCTTGTTCATCTATGGTTAACACCCTTACCTACGGATTATTGTTTAAGAACGGTGCTCTAGGTTTTAACAAACAATATGCAAAAAACACTTCCACCTAATTGAAAAAAGTACTACTTGCAGATAAATCACCACCCCTGGGTTAATAAACAATTTAGTGTAAGTCCAATGTTTTATTTTATTTAATTTCAAATCAAATCTCACCCATATTGTCGGCAAGTTTCTATAACTTGTTTGTAGTCTTTCATTTTCATGTAATGCTGTAAAATTTGCTGATATCTGAAAAAAATATGTGGTTGACGTTGGCAACAATACAATTTAGTCGATGTATTTTTGTTAAAATAAAATATAATATGGAATTAATATACAACAAAAATTATTGATTGATAAGTTTGTCTGTTATTGGACCATAAAAAAATAATGAAAATCGAATCATAAATAATCTTATAAAAAATGATACTATTGATGTGGGCAAAAAAATGTAATGAAATAAAGGTCCAATTTTTTAAGTCAGCGTCCACTGTCAATGGAATCTATTTTTAACTTTTGCGGTATTTGGGGGTATGTAACTCCAGACCTGTGCACGGTCTGGAAATGCCCCCCACCGTTTTATTGGAGGTTTTGCTAGCCCCGTTTTATTGCCCCCCCCCCGCCGAAAATGAGAAAGTACCCTAAAATTATGACGCCATTTTTGACCTATGCTGACGCCATCATCGCAAATTTTTTGCAGTTTTTAGCCTATTTCAATGTATTTTAAGCCATTTCAGACCTTATGTTTATTTTTACCTTATTTTCGCTTTTTACCTTATTTTCACTTTACTTAAATTAAAAAATCACAAATTACTTATACTCTTACTTTACTTAAATTAAATTTTTTCAAATTACTTTTATTTTTACCTAAATAATCTACAAAATCAATATTTTTTACACCACTAGTGTTTAGCGGTGCATATGGGAACTTTTCTTCCACTTTTTCGTGAAATGCACTTCCAAAAAAACGGGTATTGAGAGCAAAAAAAATCTCTGCATAAGAAATCTGTGGTATATGCACAGAAAGTCGTGTGCGTTAGAAATGTTGCGTTTTTTCTTGCACAATTTTATTCAAAAACTTATGTATAATTGAAAATTCTTAGGCCATATGATTAAAAATCATTACTTTTTACAACCGAACACTGAATATAATAGTAATTTAGGTCTTTAAATTTTAAAATGTTTAAAATATTTTTTTGTTATGCTTGAAAAAACTTTTTTTATTCAAAAAATAAGTTTTTCTACTTACACAAGGGCTTAAATTCTAAAATGTGACTATTAATTACCTAAAACAAATAATTTACAATAAAAAGTTTAGAATTTTTTGAAAAAAAAAAACGACCAAAATTACCCGTTCTCATAAATTTTTAGCCTGCCCCGGCCCCCGGCCTCGGATTGGGCAGAAGATTTCTTCCCGCCCCCGGCCCATCAAAATTTTTCTATCCCGGCCCCGGCATCAGCAATAATTCTGCCCCGGTCGATCCCTAGTTGTCCCTAACAAATTACATTTTTTGAGCTCAGGAAAGTATCAGGAACTCACAAAAATAATTCAGACGTAAAAGGATTAAAGTTTAAGTGTTAAAAGTTTGAAAATTAGCTGAAAAAACAAACTTGCCGCACCCAGCCTCCCTTTAAGGTCGGCAAAAGGTGAAATTTCAGGTTGGACCCCCTTTTTGGGTCGCCCAGGATAAAAATTGAGAGTCTTAAACGCCCATTTTTTTTAAATTCTCGCGCTTCGCTCAACTCAGCGCTCCATTAATTGGTCTCCACTTTCAAATTTGTGTTACTTTGTTTTGTAATCTTCATATGACCACGCTGGTCCCACCCCATTCTTAATGTCCTAATTGGTCTCTACTTTCAAATTTGTATTACTTTGTTTTGTAATCTTGGTATGACCACGCTGGACCTATCCCATTCTGAAATAAATGTTTTTATTGGTCTCCACTTCCAAATTTATGTTACTTTGTAATCTTGATACGACCACGCTGGACCCGCCCCGTTTAGAATTTTATATAATAAGATTAATGGTTTAAAAGTATGGAGAAGCAATTTTAAAAACATTTTCTGACACTTTGCATTGTTCAGCTGTAATTTAATATACTTATTTTTCAGTTGGTAATGCTTTGAAAATCGAATATTTTAAAGTATCAAATTATTTGTAAATTTTTTTTCTTTGTTTTATGGACTTATTTTTATTTAATAATAGGAAAATAATGAAGTATATGGCAGAAACAAGTCGATAAACACTCCAAAAAAAATTATTTTTTAAGTAGGTTACGTAAATGCTCACGACCTTATTTTGAAATATTTCTTGTTTGTCCCTGTGCGTTAATCAAATTTTAAAAGCTTACACTCTATCTCGAAATGAAAAAAAAAGAGTAGGTTGTGTATAAAACGATATTCAACCTACAATTTCGCTTTTTCATACACGAAAATAGTCCCGGGGCCGAATTCGTGAATCTGGCAGAGGACTAGAGCTTGGTCAACGTCGTAGTGGCAGTCCGGATTTTGCAGAAATTTTACTATGGACTCGGCCTGCTTCTTCTTCAACTCTGGCTGCAATTCTTTGCTATAACAATATAAAAAATTGCTTAGAGCAAAACGACAGAATAATTTTTAAAGCTTTTTGGTCTGTAGAAAAGGAAGAAGGAATCCTTTCTCCTACTCCCCAACATAGGTGTTTTTTTTTGGAAGGGGGGACAGAGGGGCGACCCCCCCCCCCTAGAGCCGAAATTTTGGACCCCCCCTAGAAAAAATTCAGGGGCCCCCCTCCCCCCCCCCCAAACCTCGAGAGCGGTCCGGCCTGACCCCCCTAGCGAGGCTGACCCCCATCCCAACCGATGTGGAAGTGTATTTTTTATTTACTGTCAAAAACACGGTTTTTTAGTTAAAAACAGTGTTTAAATACACTTTTTAGGCCTAAATAGGCTGTTTTAAAACATAAAATTCAATATTAGACCTTAAAACACTTAAATTATTGAGTTAAAAAAATTTTGCTAAAAAATTGGACCCCCTCGACCCCCCCCCCTAACGTAGAAATCTCGCACCCGGGGTCGACCCCCCCAAAAAAGCCAGGGGGGTCCGGACCTCCCTGGACCCCCCTAAAAATTTTGGCCTTCCACCTGGGGGTGGAACCCCCCCTAGCGGACCCGACCAAAAACACCTATGCTTCCCAAAAGGTCCTCCTACTTTTTTCTCTCGCGAGATGTCCTTTAAAACTTTAAAAGGTTATTTATTTCACATAAAGCAGCATACGAAAGGCAAATACTACTTAGCACTAAACTAAATACTACATATTTATAACAATATAAACAAATATCAATATTATCATATTGGGGGGGGGGGTTGGTGTTTGGGGGGGTGTTTTTTTTTTTTGGTTTTTGTCTTTTTTTCTATTTTTTTTTTTCTTTTGTAGCGTGTATTATTCTGGATCGATCCAGAGACCTGAAATATGCAAGACGTAAGTTTTTCTACATCATTGGTGTACCCCTTCCTCTTTCTACAAATTAAGTTTTTGTTTCTTTAACATCTAAAATGTGATATTTACCGTTTTACAGCTTTGCTTATTAGCAATTTTACACTATTTTTAAGCGATTTTAAAATACCTCCGTATGTCGCGTTTTTTAGCTAATCTAAAAACCATACCCTTCCTCTTTTTAAAATTTACCCTCGCTCAGCCTCGGGGTAAGCCTCCCTAGTCTAATTTTGGCCTTTACCCCGGGTAAATATCCTCCTTCTAAGCTTGGTTAGGTCGGACACCTATTCTTAGTTACAATTAACACATAAGTTCTAAGTCTTGTTAAAGGTTCGGTACCAAGTCAAACTTTTTGTCTTCGCTTTTGAATATTTTTTGTAAATACCATATCCCTGTCCCAACAGCCCGCAGAAATTTTTTCATCAAAATATCTCCAGTGCTTCAAGAGATATAGCCCTCCAAAATGGCGTTTTTTGACAATTCTGTACTTGAAAGATTGCTCAATGGGTATTAAAATTAAAATTACAAAAATGCATCCAAACAAAGCGGTTACTTTTTGCTTTGATTTGATGCCTTGATCTTTAAGATTGGTGCAGTATTTGTCGAGATATTGCGTTTTCCATATAAAAACCCCGCGATTTTTTTTGCTAAAAAAACCAAACGACGGCAGTGATTTGATTGATTAAGTTTGCCCAACCTTTTTTGCTGTCACTTTGTATTTTTAGCAAAAGTATTTGTGGGTTTTTTGTACGGGAACCGCAATATGTTGACAAATACTGTACCAATCTTAACGATCAACGTATCAAACAAAACTAAAAAGAAGCCACTTTATTTGAGTGCATATTTTGTTATTTAAATTTTAATACCCATTGAGCAATTTTTTAAGTACAAAACTGTCAAAAAATTTTTGTGGGCTATTAAATTCCGGGGTAAGGTTTTGACAAAAAATAATCAAAACCATAGGTGAGAAAGGGGGCATTGTAGGATCCACTACCCCCCTAGCCTCCAAATTTCGGGACCCCCTTCCCTTTTAGACAAAAATCCAGGTACCCCCCTTCCCCAAAATTTCCGATTTTTTTTACCCCTGGCCCCTCTAGAATTTTTAATCTGACCAAAAATGTAAATTTTTAACACATAGTCATGGTTTTACACCAGAATATAGCTTTTTATTCAATAAAATGAAGTATTATCCTATAAAAAGAACAATTTATAAAGTTATTTTGGTTTAAAACTGTTTTGCTTTGAACACCGGACCCCATGATCTGACCCCCCTCTAGATTTCAAAATTACGCACCCCGAGTCGACCCCCCCCTTAACGAAAAGGAGGGGTTAAGATCATAGGTGGGCAGCCTCCAGGATTTTGGGGGGATAGCTAATCACCAAAAATTGGAAAGGGAGTGTTCTAAAAAAAATTTGGATTAGGATTTAAGGTCTTTTTGAGAAAAAAAATATCAGGTAAAATAAAAATTAGTATGTTTTTACTTCTTTGAACAAGTTTGTAGTTACACTAGATGAAAATGTACTTTAAACACGTATATTCAGACTTGTGCACGGTCTGAAAATAACCCTTTCCCAGTAATATTAGTGGGTGTGCCCCTCCACCCCGTTTAATTCCCCCTGCCCAAAAATTAAAAAGTACCCAAAACTTGGGGCGCCATTTGACCTATTATGACGCCATCACTGCAAAATTTTAGCAGTTTCTAGCCTATTTTAATACTTTTTAAGCAATTTTAGACCTATTTTTACTTAAATTTTGCCTTTTTTGTCCCTTTTTTGCTTTTTTCCCCTGTTTTTCTCCTGTTTGCCCCCTTGTTTCAAAAAAATTGCCTCCAATAAAACCCAGGGGGGCAGTGCACTGGTCTTTACAGGAAGTAGGCCCGAACCAGAGAGTTATTACATACTAGTTTCTGTTAAAAAAAATTAGAATACACATCCCCGGTAAATACCTATAATCTCGCAAGTAAAGTTCCAAAAGAGTGTTGTACAACTGTGGCGGAGAATCTTTTTCCACTCGAGCCATGTGTTCCAAAAAGTCTCGCAATCTATTTTCATCCAGATTAAGTGTCAAAATATATTTTTTTTAATTTAAAATATTTAATTTCTTAATTTACAGTCTTTCATTAGGTGCAAGATTTTTATTCAAAGAAAATCATGCGCGTTAACGTTTTACGTAATTTTATCACTGAGAGTTATTACATTTAAAATAGGTTAAGCAGGAATGTTAAAAAGTCTAGTTCATATTTCATTCGAAGTGTCAAAAGACAGAGTCCAAAAGACAGTTTTTACATCTTGTTTAAAGTTCGTCCAAAAGACAAAGTCCAAAGGACAATTTCTCAAACCAAAACTGTCTTTAAGATCATAGGTGGGGAGCCTCCCGCATTTTTGGAGTAGGGTTTACCCGACGCCTAAAATTTGGGAAGGGAGTTTCCCAAAATTTTTTTTTGGGGTATACTCCAAATACCCAATTGTTAGCGTTTTTAGTACTTGGACTCCCCAAATTTTAGGGGGTGCCCGGGGTACCCCCATAGTCATAGGCGGGCTGCCTCTCGGATTTTGGGGTGGGGGTATAAGGAGGGGGGGGTTAAATTTTAGTGGGGGTGTCTGGCAAGACTCAAATTTTGAGGGGGGTGTACCCAATATTTCCGCGCTGCCTTAAAATGGGCTTAAAACGCGTAAAAAAGCGTAAAACAATCTTATAAATGCTTTAAAACTGTGTAAAATTAAAATAAGACCTTATTGCAATTTATAAATTTTATTTTTTAATTCTTTTAATAATAATGTGTGTATATATTCTTATAATTAGATTAGATATCATAGTTTTTTAATAATTACGTAATAATTGAATAGTAATTATTTTACTGTTTTGATTATAAAGTCAAATATCACAAACTTTTTAATCCATAATCTTATATTTAATTAAAGATTATAATACATTCATGGACGTAGCCAGGGGGGTCTCAGTGGCGTGCCCAGGATTTCATTTTGGGGGGTCTGAGGGGGTAAATACTAACCCCAAAGGGGGGTGTGGGGGGCGGCCGCGCCCCAGATATGAGGGGTCTGGGGGGCGCGCGCCCCCCCGCGGGGTCACGGGGCAGACCCCCTTGTCAGGGGGGTCCGGGGGGCAGAATGCCCCCTGTGGGGAGAAAATTTTTAATTTAAGGCACTAAAATTCAATAGAAATTTTAATTCCAGATTATTACAAATTTTAAGGTTTTTTTATACCTATACATTTAAAACATGTGTTTAAACGTTAACAAAAGGATAATAGTGTTTATAGTAGTTTTTAATAAACATGTATACCTTAACTACAAAACGGGATAATCGATTTGAAATCGAAAAATTAAAATAAATTGTCAATTTAAACTACCCGCGTAGCGGGAAAATTTTGATTTTTTGGCTATTAATACGCTTTTGGAAGGCATCAGGAAAGTTTCAGTATAAATATTAAAGAAAAAAATTTTTTTCTCCCAAAATTTAAAAAACGTGAGGGTAATCCCTTCCGTAATCCCTTCAAAAAATTTTGGGGGGGGGGGGGGGCCGCCCCCCCCCCACTCTTCCCCCTTTGAGCACGCCACTGGCGGGTATGGACCCCCCTTTTGGGTCGGCAAAGGGAAAAATTTGGAGTTAGACCCCCCTATTTATGTCGCCAAGGATAAAAATTTAGGGGGTCTAAAACAACCATTTTTAAAAAATTTTCTTGCGCTTAGATCAGCGCTTCATTAATTATATAGTCCCCACTTGCAAATTTGTATTGCTTTGTTTTGTAATCTTGGTATGACCACGCTAGACCCACCCCATTCTTAATGTTTTAAATGGTCTCCACTTCCAAAAATACTTTGGATTTTTCCTTTAAACAAAGTATGAAAATAGTCAAGTTTTTCTAAGTTTTTCCTTAGGATTTTGGTCCTTTTTTATGTTTGTTCTTTGGAACACTAGTGAAGCATGAACCAGGCTTTAAATCGGTGACGTGTAAAATCCCTATGGCAAAATTCCCCATAATGTAGTGTAAATTCCTTGTAACAATCAGAAATGTGTTTGCAAACTAAAATGTGTTAATTTATTTCTAATCCTAAGCAAAGCCCTAAAATCAAGCTAAATTCAATCATGATAAAATTTTGTTGTATTTTCCAAGTGTCAAAATTTAAAGGAAAAATATTGCAAACGCATAATGGTTATGGGGAATTTACACCACCTTATGGGGATTTTGTAACGTTTATGGGGATTTTGGCCTATGGGCAATTTGTCTATAGGGTTTTTATACGGACCCTTTAAAAATAAAAATAAAAAAATGCCCTCCGTGCTCGCCCCCCAATAAAAACCCAGGAGGAAGGGGGTGTTACAGGTCTGATTATTTATTTTTGCAGAAATAACTTTGCTATATGAACTTAATTGACACTTAACCTGTTGGAAGGAGAGTGGGAGTCTACGACAAAAATGTTGATAAAATCACTTGGATTAGCTTTTAAAAGTTCTTGACCAGATTCTAAAACAACATTAAAAAATTATTACAAACTTTAAAAACAAAATTGTTATAATTTTTTGGTGTATTTTGTTTTAACTGTTTTTCCTGCGAACCACCACATTAAAAACCAAAAACCTAAAAAGTAAAAATCACCTACGGCTATGACTAGGGCCCGACCGGATATCTGATCCAATCCAGCGATCCAACAGATCCGGCTTTTTTTTGATCCAATCCAATCCGGCTGGATTTTTTTTTCAGATCCGGTAAATGCCAGATTTTCTTCTGTGTCAATGAAAATTATTATAATTTTTTGCTTTTTTTGTTAAACATTGCTTTTATACTATTTGTGCAGCAGAACCTTGCTGATGAGTCGCACTTCCTTTTATCAAGAAATCTTTTTTTTTATCAAGAAGTTCAACATTAATACATGGTCAACAAATGAAATGGACTAAACATCAAATAAAATTGATTTTTTCGCATTTTTACGTTAGATTTTTTAAGTGAGTGCAAAGTTACATTTAGTTAGTTATATATAAAATATGGCAACGGCATATGGCAGTGTTGTTAGTATTTGGAGAGATTTTGCTGTTATATCTTAGATGGAACATATGTTATTTATCAACTTTGTTTGCAGCCAATGTTAAAGAGTATAAAAGAGGTTCAACAAATAAAAAGTTCAGTACAGCTTTAAGATCATGTGGGAAATCATTTGAAGAAGAAATTTTACCATTCTCCTGAGTATACGATTTTAAAAGCAGAAATCAAGCAAAAAGAAGGTGAGAAAATGGCATCTGTTGAGAAAAAAATGCAATGTACAATTTGGCTGAAAAAGAAGAAGCAGTTATCCCACTGAAACAAGCAAAGTTGGAAATGTACCAACAGCGCCAGTAACTGATACTGCACCAGTTCAAATTCAATTTAAAAAAAAGGTTGCCACTTGGATTGCTGATGGAATGCTGCAATACTCAGTTGTTGATTCTTGTACTTTCAAGGTAAAAATATTCTAATACCAGACAAAATAACAGCTGCGTTTTAGTGTATATTTTATATACTTTTATGATGTATCATGTATTGACAAATAAAAAATTGATCTGAGAAAAATTTTTCCACCATTTGATTTACCATATAGAT
>JASAMX010018193.1:17500-19604 GCA_030248175.1 Microlaimidae sp. YZB2_3 | reverse complement strand
ATTTTATTTTATCAAAGAACGAGTGGTTACTTTACCACCTGTCCATTTTCACCCTGATAGAATTTATCTTTAGTTCATAATAAATTATGAATAGGCCGGAAAAATTTTCTTAAAAATAATATATTATGTCAGGTCAGGTTATTTTCTTGGCGGAGGGATGCAGTCATATAATGAATATAGTAAATATCAATGTCAATGGGGTTTACCCACCCAAACCACCACTTGCCACGATATAAAGTACCAATGCCTCAAAAAGTTGTGAAAGTAAATTAAAATATAGGTTATTTCCTTTGGCGGAGGGATGCATTCATAGGAATTACGTAGTAAACACCTGTGCAGGCTGGAGTAATTCAACTCCCAATTGACTAGGTTTGAACTATCAATAAACCTATATAGAAATTTCTCAAAGATTATTGAAATGCAGTAAAAAAACTCAGGTTATTTTCTTGGCGAAGGAATGCAGTCAGATATAAAACATCAAAGATAGGCAAGGGTTGGTGTGAAATTATACCACTCCTTAACTTTTTTTAACGTCTTGTTTACCCTTAAAGTTGATAATTTTAGGTTCTGTAATCGGTTTTTTGTGTTTTTGTCTTTTTTTAATTTTTTTTAAAACCTAAAAGGTGGCCGAAATTAGGGCGAATTTCGTTTTTTTGTTATTTTTAGGTTAAAAATATAAAATACTCAATAGAGTGGAATAAAATTTTTACAAGACTTTCTTTAAAGTTGGTTGGCTTTAACAAAAGCAATTTTATGTTGAAATATTCTTTTACACCAAAAAAAATTCAACCAAAAACACGTGTTATCAAAACTTGTGTTTTTTAAGGATTTCGCTTAATTATTTAAAGTCTTGCTAATAGCTATAAAAGTTTGCAAACGGGAAAAAATTAAGTTACCTATATGTACCAAGAACAATGCCTAAGGATAAATTTGCAACCTTTACAAATACTTATCGTTCGTTTTAACAATAGTTATAGCCAGTTTTTTCAAGGTGGCCGAAGTTAATGGCACGCGCCGTAATTTCGGCCACTATTACAAAAAAGTTTAAACCTCCACTGATTTCTAAATGTAACAAAAACTTTTAAATTTTGCACTGTAATAACAAAAACAGCTGTCGTTTGATTTTTAGACCAAATCCTGGCTCGATTAGAAGAGCCACAAAAAATTCCGAAAAAATAAAAAAAGGTGGCCGCAATTAAGTCAGTTACCCTACAGATTGCTTAATAATAATCATTCGAACAAGAATTGTTTGCTGTTTTTTTAATAAATATTTTTCCTTGCTCGTAAAATTTTGTGGTCTCTTAATTTAAAAAGAACATGTAGTAATATCACTTTGTTTTATTTTAATAGTCTATTTTTGATTATTAGTCTGAATTAATAAAGTCTATAAACCTAGATTTTGTCAAAATCAAGAAACGACATATCGAAAAACAAAAAATTTAAAATAAACACCATTAAGGGGTTATTTTAAAATAACTTGACATGATTGTAAGAACGCTTTGGAACATGCCAAGTTTCTTACATAGAAAAAATTCTAATATCCTACTTACTAAAAATACATCTTTTGTATTTTTTCTCTAATTTCTATTTTTTTTCTCTAATTTTTAATTTCTATGTTTATTTCTCCAGTTTTCGGCTCGTACTTTTTTTTCCAAATGACACAAAGTTCCCCGAATGTTGACTCTATTATGACTCCTTAACATGATTATAAGCCACCTTAAAATATTAATGTTTTTTTTATTCTCATTTACATATATCTTAAAAACTATATTCAAAATATATTGGGTAAAAATTATATTTTAGTTTTGCTTTTAGTATTTGACTTTGCTCACCACAAAAAAAATTTTCAAAGATTTTATGCAACAGCTATTTAAAAATATTTTAATTTTGCTTTGGGTAATAAAATTTGGTAAATCGCAGTTGTTTTTTTACTTATGACGACGAAAATTTTTTTGTAATTTCAAAGCAATTTTGAAGTAGATGTAATTTTACTTTTTATTGTAATTTTACTTGCAATATTTATTGTTAGTGTACAATATAGGTTTGATTAAAAAAATTTTTTAGGTTTTATAAATAGCGATCCCTCAAAACTGCACTGATGTTC
>JASAMX010018193.1:0-12500 GCA_030248175.1 Microlaimidae sp. YZB2_3 | reverse complement strand
CGGGAAGCTTGTGTAAAGATCTGTTTTATTAATTTTTAATGTATATAAAACGCTTTTAAGGTGCTACATTTATTAAATACATATGATTTCTCGAAACTTCAGAAATCAATCATGCCTATGGTGCCGTCTTCATCTTTATAAAGGCAATCATTTTGAAAGTTAATTACGAGCCACACTTTTTGGTTCAACGAGTAGATTATTGCAATAGTTTTAAAATGTTTTTTGTGAACTTATTGGTTTTATAACCTTTGTTTGTTTAATAAATCAAATAATTAAGTTAGTTTTTTTTAGTTTAATACTTATCAAATGAAATATCATAACACATTTTTCAATTCAAATAGCAAAGACCACTGTGTATAACAATTTTTATTTTTTTTTTGTTCTTTCCTTTGTTTGTTTTTGTGGAAATAAAAAATAAGCTCTTTCATTACAATTAAAAAAATGTATATAATGAACCAAATAACTTTTGTGCATTTGTTTAATCCTTTTTTACTGATAAAACCACAAATAAAAGCAGTAATAAAAAAAAACTTTGCGTTTTTTTGTTTTGGCCCAACTGGCGGAAACCTCACCACAGTAACCCTAAAGGTCATTTACACTTGCATTTTAGAGGGGGTAACAACCAGAAAGATTTAACACAATTCAATTGATGCGTAACAACTAACAACGATCCATAATTAGAAATTAGATAATAAAGACGATTTATAGAGACAGAAAAAAATTATGCAATATAATGTTTATAACGGCTGTGTGAAAACAAATTAATAAAAATATTAATTTTAATTCATGTCCATCAAACTGAATTTTAATAGTTTTTAATTTATGACGATATTTATTGTAATCCAAGTCCATAACAATAAAAAAATCCTTTAAACGCAATATTTTGAAAGTTGAATCATTTACATTCAAGAATCGCCAGTAGGTTTGTGGACAATATGTAAGTTTACACGATTGTGCATTCTTGTAAAGTAATATTGTGGTTTTTGGGGAATCACTTAACCCTTTAAAGTTATCGTTTTCACAATATATAGTTTTATACATTTAATTTTAGACCATAAAATAAACTATTTCAGCAAACTTGTTAACAACGATAAAAAAACATTTCGATAATTAAATATCTTTGTGTCACTTTGTAGATATTATGCAAACGCAACAAAGCAAACAACCGCACGAAAATTATATAAACAAAACATTGAACTTGTACACATTTTATTGACACTTCGTAGTTAAACCGCTCACCATTTAAGTATATCTGGCACCCAGCACGATATTTACTGTAATTAAACGGTGTTGTGTGGTTTTACAGTAATTACCGTGCTGAATGCGGGTTATACTTATATGTTAAATGGAAAGATGAGCGGTTTAACTACGATGTGTTTATAAATGCGCGTTATTAGAATTGGAGAATTACAAAAATATTAAAATATGTTTGCAATTCAGTCACACGGCGTGCCATCTTTGAGCAATGATATATTCGTTAAACGTTAAAATTAATTAGTCTTTTTTAATAAATTTAAAAGACTCGTTTTTTTTTTCTTTATATCACATCACGGTTTTTTAATAAAATTACAATAATAATAAAAAAGTTACAGAACCATTGCAAAAGTTTCGCTTGTCGCAACAGGCTGTTTTAAATAATCTAACTGCTGTTAGGGGTAGTCGCATTCGGGGGGTAGTCCACCCCCTTTCTTGACGAATGTTGGCATTTTGTGGGGGTTCCCAATTTATTTTTGAATATTTTGTTATAAAAAACTTAACACAAATCTCATACATTCTAAAACCATAAATTAATCAGTATAAAAATTCTTCCCGCTACGCGGGAAGGTCAGATTTATATACAGTAAAACTAATATTATCATCAATAACACTATAAACTTTGTTTTTATAACTACACCCGCATCAGTGCGCAAAATTTAAACACATCAGCTTTGTTCATTAATAAAATTTTGGATATAATAATATAATTGCAGTGCCAGATCAGTCAAAATCGCATAGAACTTCGGTTATAAAAAATAATACATTGGCTCAAATTATATGTTGTAAAAAAAATTTTTTTGTATCAGTCAATTTTTATCAATTTACCACAACAACTATATAAAAAATAACCATTCAGGTTGTTTCAAGACATGTGATAGTTTAAACTCCAATGTTTACTGATAGTCTTCGATACTTGTCACTGTAAAGATTTAAATCAAAAGATTTTATGGCCGTTTCGTTTTCTAATTTTAACTCAATTGTAGCTGTAGTATTACAGCAATTTATATTTTTTATTAAAATTAAATCTATCTAACAAAATTTTTCTAATAAATGTTTTATGTTTTAAGAATGCCTCAAACTTAAGAGAAGCATATAACTACAAATTGTTTTTGTAAGCAAAAAACTTTTAAGCTATGAATGCAATGTGAACTTTGACGTACCCGTTTTTAAAATAAAATAAAAACATTGATTCCTTGCTAAATTACTAAATTTGAAAAGTTTTCAATAGCGGTTCCAATAGAAATTTTAGCCCCCATTTTCTAAATATATTTCTGAGGGACTGCTGCTTCCCAGACCCCCCCCATAGTTGGGAGGGCTCCGTCGCCCCCAAACCACCCGTATACCATTTTTATTAAGGATATTTAGTGCGCCCCTACTTTTTTAGCTCAGGCCCCCCTCTCACCCATTCCTGGTTACGCCCTTGCTTATGATGACCCATAACTAGAAGCGAAATAAGGCAGACCAATTTTGGGAACAGGAAAAATTTCCTGTACTGAGATTCAAACCCAGGTCTCCTTTCTTTTTACCCTAGGCTCTAACTTATCAGTCCGGCGCACTACCACTATACTACACGGGCATTTGCTATTTATGTCACAAAGTCTGTAATACTCGCCAGTAGTTATGAATCACCACTTTAGGAAGGGACGTTCCACATCGACGTCATATATCTTAACCCCTTTAATCATGAAGGCAAAGAAACGTCCGAGAAAAGTGGAATGAGAACGCGCCATTAAAGTCACTAAATTTAAACTTTGCTCCACAATCGACCAAAATCACACAAGGAACAATTTTCATACGTTATGATTTAATTTGCATGGCAATAGTTGGCATGCAGATGATTTGCCGTTCCGTATAATGCTCAGTTTAATAAAAGTACAATCAGTAGTTTTTGTGGGGTTTTCCAACAAAAAATTAAGATAATTCGACAGTTGCAAACGCACTTTTCACCCCCAAATATTTCTTATGTGACTTTGGTCGATTTAATGCTTCTTGTTTTATGGAGAGTCACGACGGTTATTTTAATGTACACAAAGGTCTCGAGAAGATTTAAAAATAATTTGCATATGATGTTGGTTAGCGAAAAAAAAAGATTATAGTACACGAAAATAACATAAACATAAATATTTTGGAAAAAAAAACAGCTGGTTGTGCATTTTTTCCTCATTTTTTTCCGGTCTCATACAAATTATTTTTAATTCTTCTCGAGACCTTTGTGTACATTGAATTAACCGTCGTGATTCCCCATACACCTCGCGAGACGCGATTCACATTCTGATAATTGAAACGCGATAATAATCAGAAATAAAATAATTAGTTTCTCTTGCTTTTTTATAATGGCCCATCCAGAAGATAACTGGCCAAATTGGAATAATTACTTGTGTTCAACTTTCTAGTTTGTAAAATTCGAAAATGGTTTTAAATATTTTTTGTATATATTTTTAATAAGTAAAATTTATAACACATTATGATTAATTTAACACATCATGTTACAAATATATAAAGTTACTACTTTTGTTAACTAACGCTTTAATTCTTTAATGTTAGTTAAGTTTTTGCAAAGTACGTTTTAAGTTATTAGCTCAGGTTATTTGTTAGTGGAGTGGAAATGCGCAATTTCCCAAACAATTCGGAACGCAATCGGCGTTTGCTTACGCTCGTCTGCTTTAAGTTCACCATTATATGTAGTTTGTCGAATTCTCGCAATTGTAGTTTTTAGTATAATAAGTATATAATAATAAAAAAATTTATTTCAACGCTTTAAGTTAGTTATCAATGAACAACTACAAAAAAACCTTGAAATCTATGCAAAACAAAATACTGAACTCTGTACAAAAATGATGTGGACTGAAAAAGTTTGTCACGTGAGAATATCTAACTCTAACAATAGCATCGCTTTATACAAAAATTAAATTAATGTACAGAATTCAACGTTAGTCTTTTATTTTAATAGAATTATCGTTTTTAATCAATTTTTCTGTTGGTAAAATATGCTCACTTAACTTTTTTTAGTCGACATCATTTTTGAACAAATCTTAATTTTTAAAAACCTGGTTTGTGACTTTATCAATACAAAATGCAGTGGTTTTTAACTAAATCATTTTACATGGTATCTTTCATATTTCAAAAATAGCGTAATTTCAATAAAATATCAAACTACGAATGACGCAAAACAGCTATAGATTTTAAATGAGTTGACTCAAAATTAGATTAATTTAAAATGCTTCCAATTATTGTTTAACATAAATGCAGTCAGTGCTAGCAATAGAAACCTTGATTGAAAATAAATTTATTCAAATGTTTAGTTCTAAGAATATCAAAATTTCAGGAATCCACGTATTTTTGTTATGACTTTGGTTATGGTTTTTGTTTTGCAATGTTAACATTACAACTAATGTTTATATCATTAAATTTGAAACCATATGGCTGAAACAATGTTTTTTAAAAATTATACAAAAAAATGAAGTTTTAATTATGTGCTTGTTGATTAAAGTCATAAACTCGTAAACAATACAACAATTACTATAAGGATAAATAAAAACTAAAATATTTATTTAATATCAAAACTGTTTTTATTAATTCCAATATAAAAAACCCGTTAAAGCGTTAAATATGGGAATTTTTTTGAGTGATTTCATAAATATTTCTGTTACAAAATGTTTTGTTAAAAATTAGAAAAGGAAAAAAAATAATAAGTTTTAAAATTTTTAGGATTGGATGGCATTTATTCCACTATACAATAATATACACCTCAATTGGCGCGCCGTAGTTAAACCGCTCATTATGTAAGTATTGATTCAGCACGATATTTTATGTGAAGGCTGGTTCATACTTATGACAAAATGTCCTTTGGGAAAAGTCTAAGGGCGAAAATTTTTCAATTTTTCAAAAGCCAAAACGTCTTTTGGACTTTTTCCTGTGGACGAAGTATGAATGCTACTTGAGATTTGTCTTTTGGGCAAAGTCCAAAATTCAAAATCCAAAGGGAAAAGTTCAAAGGACAAAAATTATCAACACGTTGTCCTTTAGACTTTGTCCTTTGGACAAAATCCAAAGGACAATTTAACGCTGTGTTTGTCCTTTGGACAAAGTCCAAAAGACTTTTGTCCTTTGGACAAAGTCCAAAAGACTTTTGTCCTTTAAACTTTGTCCAAAGGACGTTTTGTCATAATAAGTATGAACCAGCCTTAATAATTATATGATGATGTGGGGTTTTATAGTAATTATCGTGCAGAATGCCGGATATACTTACTTGTTAAATAAAACTAGAGCAGTGTAACTGCGATGTGTTTAGTATTAATCCAAAAATTCCAAACATAAATATTTAGTCTTTTATTTATCTTTGCTAAAATATATAAATATATATATATATATATATACAATATGCACAAACTGGTCTTTGCAACGGTTGTCCCCCGTTTTAAGCAATGTATTAAAGCATACTGCTAACGTATGGAATACACGTCATTTTGAATAGATTTAACTAATTATTTTTATCGAAAAAGTTTCGCAAACGAACAAACAAAATCAAAAATTTGCGTAATCATATCTTAAATATCATATCATATCATATCTTAATCAAATCCTATCTTAAATATGTGGTTGTAATTGCGAGTCTTCTTTTTAGCATTTTAATTTTTAAAAAAACACAGTATCAAGAATACATGAAAATTAATTAATAAAGAAAAGAAGAATGAGAAATGAAAAACAAATTATACGGGCTATGTGTGGATTCTACCTAAAGGCATACATTTGCATAGTTTTATATGTATACGTATGCATATTTTTTAAGTTATATGCATACGTATGGATTTTTTCCGCGAAGTATACACGTATGCATTTTTTCCGCAAAGTTTATGCAAACGTATGCATTTTTTTTCTAATTTTTATGCATACGTATGCATAAAAGTTGCAAAAAATGCCTACGTATGGTATGCATATACTTTCCGGAAAAATGCATACGTATGCATATAAGTTGCAAAATATACATACGTATGCATATTTTATCAAAAAACAAAAAAAATTGTATGCATGTTTTACAACTTATATGAATACGTATGCATTTTTCCGGAAAGTATATGCATTTTTTTGCAACTTTTATGCATACGTATGCATAAAAGTTTCAAAAAATGCGTATACGTGTGCATATACTTTGCGGAAAAATGCATACGTATGCATATAACTAAAAAATATGAATACGTATGCATATGAATTTATGCATACGTATGCATAACATATGCTTACGTATGCATTTAGGTTGGATCCACACATAGCCCGTATATTTTGTTCTTCATTTCTCATTCTTCTTTTCTTTATTAATTAATTTTCATTTATTCTTGACAGTATCTAAAAATTAATTTGTGTATTCCTGGGTTACAGTACACTGAAGCACATGTAAGGCACCATTTCACACTGAACAAAAGTTAGCAAAGACCTTTATATATTTTTCCAGTAAAACGCTTTATAGCGATAGGCAAGTATGCTTGTCGTTTTCACTAGAGGTAATAAAAAAATAAAAATTTTCTTCGAACTGTGGTTTTAAAATTGAATAATATAAAAACCAAAAAATTTAATCGACAGTTACTTGAATTAAATTTACCTAAAAAGAAAAAAAATTTGAAACTGCATTTCAAAATTACTTAAAATGTATAACTATTTTGTAACTACAAATTAGTGATGTTCCTATCTTAAAAATAATACTCCAAAAGCGCAGCCATTAAAAACAAAGAAATAAGAAATTTGAAACTTATCTACCTTTAAAATACGTTTTAAGTTATCTCATTTTTTAGGTATCACGATTTTAGACCTATTTTTAAAGTTTTTACAATTTTTTTAAAAAAATATTTGGAGAATTACCACAAAAAGTAAGAGGTCCGGGAGGCGAGGGTGTATGAAAGCTTAAAAAATGACAACTTGGCTTTAGAGCTCGGAGTGTAAAGATATATTATTGCTATTTTTTTAAAATAAATAATAACAAAAAGTTATGATTTTTTTCTATTTCCCGGAATATAAACCACAGCATTTTAAACCAATTAACGACAAACGATAGAGCAGTAAGACAAATCTATAAGGGCACCATAACACATTCAGGCAATACAAAACAAAAACTATAAATTGGCTTGTATAAACATTTTGTTTGTTTTTAGTTCCCGATTGCATCTATTTTTTACATTACTTATATTATGCTATGTAGTAAAACGTTATGTTATGTAGGCATGAAAACAATTCGTGAAATAAAAATCCTTAAAAATTTAACTGGAAATTGTGAAAAGAAACTTAGAAGATCTTCAAGAAAATAATAAAAAAATTTTTTTTTTTAAATATGGACATTGCAAATCCAATTTCTGAACTGACAATTTATCTTAACATTGTAATCGATTTTTAGATTATTAACAAAGTATTTCTGTCTATTTCATTGTTTTATTGTTCTTCATATCACAAAAAACAAACAATATTTGTAACTATCCTTCTGATTCAAAAGCAATGCCAATATTGCGTAATGCATTGTATTATACGCATGTTTTGCAATATTTATCAATTTCAAAACTAAACTTAAAACATTACATTATTCAGAATTTTTATTCTGCCAAAAACAATGGGAATAGAAGAATAGTCAGTTGATAAATTTCAATTAAGGTGTCAAATATTACTTATTGCATAAGTATTGGCAATGAGTTTTGAATTTATAAAATAATTTTAACCGTAACAAACGAAGGTTAAATATAGAATGCGGACGAAATTTTAAATTTCATTTAGAAAGCACCACGTATCATAAAATTATTTTGTTCCAAAAATTAAACCAAAAGCCAATATTTATGAATAATTTTTTTCCCACTTGTATTGATATTTATATTTAACAAGCAAGTCAAATAAAAAAACACAAAATTTTTACTAACATACACCTAATTTTAATTTATTTTATGGCGATATATGTATGGCATTAGCCTGTTTGAAGCAAGTTTTACTTTAATTTATTGATTTCTGCCTAAAGCAGTCATTTCTTGCCTTATTTAAAAAAAACTAAAATGATTTTTAATACTTTAAAAATGCATTCATTGTTGTTTTTCATCAGAATAACCCGATCGAAATGCTTTTAATATGTTTTTTATGCCCATTCGAAAATGTTTTTAAGCATATACACATTTGGCATTCCCTTGATATTTAGCGCAGTTGTTCCACACATCACCTTGTGGGTTCAATGCACATACACGCGGCTTAAACTTGCTGCGCCGCTTCTAAATCCCGTTGTTAAGATAAGGGGATTATTAAACACTTAGCTAAAACGCATGTACTATGTAGGGAGCGAGACACAGGGTACACGTATGGCATACGCCTATGACACAGAATTGAAAAGGCTAAATCTAACACTTGAGCTAAATTTTTAAAAAAATTAAAAAGATTGGCGCAAAGAAAGTTGCTGCGCGAGATAAAGAGTTTTAAATAAATAAAAAATCGCTGTGTGAAAAAAGTAGTAATTAGTGCACAGAAAGTCGTGCGTGAGCTACTTTTTTGCAAAATTTTAGAAATATATTTGGAGTACAGTCGGCCATTTTGTTGGGTTATACTTTTTTCATATTGTAGTTGTTGTAGCAAAAACATACAATAGATTACAAGAAAACAGATTGTTTTTCCAAACTAAAAATTTTCTCTAAATTTAAATGTAACTGTAAGAAATACGGAGATTCTTTAGTTAGAAAAAAAAGGGATTTGCATATGACGTTTTTAAAATGAAAATCTAAGTGCGTGTTTCAAAATGTGAACACATGTGCACAAACAAAAAATGTGAAATTGCTTTGTGGGTCAAACATTTTTACATGTAAGTTGTGTATTCACCCAGAAGAGCTTATTGCGCTGTCAAAACTTAAGCATATCCACATTCCGCCGCTCCCAGTGAGATACAATGATATTAAAAAAACTTGCGCAAAGAAAATAATCCGTTTAGTTTTATTTTTTAACAGTATTTTAAATTATGGCGAAACAGATATTTTTAAACAAAACTAATTTGCGTCAACACTCTACAAAAACCAATCTGATCTCTTGCTTTAGACTTAAGAAATTTATTCCGTTTTTCTAATCACTAACGTTATATGCAAATTCTTCTCGCACTTTCCAGTACAATGTTAAACAACCGTCGCATTCGTAACAAATAATATACAAAAATTTTATGTTTAATGGTTCGGATATTGTATTAAACTATTATGATACACCACCGCAGAATGTCGTTTGTTCGTACTGCCACCAACGCGACGAGATTCTTTCGGTTGAGATTTGGTTGAGAGACCCTGCAAATTGCTATACGGCTCTCGTGTATATTCCTCCAATGAAAATTGAACTGAATTATTATGGTTGTTAATCTGCTGCAAAGAGTTGCTCCGTTTAATGCTAAAAATTTTTATATACTATTGGTTTAACAATTCTAAATTTTAATTAAATACCAACACAAAATTTTGAAAAGTGTTATGTTATAAAAACGTATGTTTTTCCACCAATAAGAAGTTTAAAAACTTTATTAGAGTAGGTGATATCATGTTTTTTTAAGAACGCAACAAGTTTATATTTTTATCATTTATTATTACAGGCTTATCTTTACTTCATAAGACTATAATTTTATTTTACCAAAAAATCAATTTATGGGCAACTTACACTGGAACTCAGTTTATACATGAAGTATGCAATAAACTAGCGATACACCATAATGGATAATTACCGTATCTCTTACTTATCTTTTGTAGTATGCAGATCAACCGATCGAAATTTCGTGCGCTTTCGATCGGTTGATCTGCATACTACAAAAGATAAGTAGGAAATACGGTAATTATCCATTATGGTGTATCGCTAGTTTATTGCATACTTCGTGTATAGTAAACCGCTCATCTTTTCATTTAACATGTAAGTATAGCTAGCATCCAGCACGGTAATTACTGTAAAACCGCACATCACCGTTTAATTACAGTAAATATTCTGCTGGGTGCCAGATATACTTACATGATGAGCAATTTAACTACGAAGCGTCAATAAAACGAGTTCCAGTGCAAGGTGCCTATTCTGGCATAATGTTAACCACAAATTTTATACCTCTGAAGTTTTAGTCATTTAAAGTAAAATGAGCTTTGAATTCTTGAGCTTCATCCCCTAATATTTTTAAATTTACATACTCATGAAATACGTTTAAGGTTATTTTAGCTGCATATTGTTTTTTGGCTTTTTAGCATGATTTAGAAAATTTTCTTAAAAATAAAAATTTAAAGCATACACGGGTATGCTTAAAATTTATGGCTGGGTCTATTAAAGCTGGCTCCGTTGTGTTTGTTTGGCTAAAACTTTGAACCGGCTCCACACTGGAACCGTCTAAGTTAAGTTGATAGTATGGTTGTGCATGTTTATACCGTATATAATAACCACAAGCTGTTAGCGCGGTCTGAACCCACTACATAAGCTATTTTCGTTAAATTTGCTAAATTTTTGCACTATTAGCTAGTTTACAACTTTATTCCACCTCTTCTTAAGAATGTGTTATGTCATGCAGTGTTTAATCCATAGCTAAACTATTATTAGCACCAACTCTACATAGGTAACAATTAAAAATGGCAATAAAACCACAGTAACGCAACACACAACAACAGTTTCATGCTGAATGAAAAAAAACCTCTGGAATAAATTAAAAGAATTAGGAATATATTTAAAATTCTTTGAGCGACAAGGTTAATCCCCGGGGGATTTTCGCGAAATTTCGTCTTTTAGTTTTCTGACACATTTTCAAAGAATTTTTGGACCTCCCTCTAATGTGCATCTCAAATTTAGCTAAAACCGCTCTGCTAAGGTAATATAATTCTTTTAAAGACCTTGACGTGCTAATTTTAAAAACTATAAATAAAAACGTTTGTTCTGTAGCTTTATAATAAAAACAAACGTTCGGGTAACCAAAATAGAGACCACTTAGTACCCTAAAAATTTTTAGATTTTTTTTGTTTTTTTTTTATTTTTTAGTCGTTTGTGTTTATGCTCATGTGAAAGCTCTGCTTAAGCTAATTCTTAAGAAATAAAATTTAACCCTCTAATTTGTATGGTGTTTTTACAAACCCCTTGCTAATTCCTACAATCCAAATGAGTTGATCCCTTTGCGTGTTTTCTTACTCTTTGTCGCCTTTCTCGTCCCTGACGACGGTGGTTGAATCCGAGCACTTGATTCTGTTGATTATTTTCCCGCCCGACTTCTTCAGGCTGCTTTTGAGCTGGGAGAATGACCCGCTGCGCTTCAGACCCGAGCCCTATATAATATACGGAAACCAAATAATAACACGAAAGAAATAAGGAGGAAAAAACGCAACAACAAAGCGGCAGGAATGTGGATATGCTTAAGTTTTGACAGCGCAATAAGCTCTTCTGGGTGAATACACAACTTACATGTAAAAATGTTTGACCCACAAAGCAATTTCACATTTTTTGTTTGTGCACATGTGTTCACATTTTCTAAAACACGCACTTAGATTTTCATTTTAAAAACGTCATATGCAAATCCCTTTTTTTTTCTAACTAAAGAATCTCCGTATTTCTTACAATTACATTTAAATTTAGAGAAAATTTTTAGTTTGGAAAACAATCTGTTTTCTTGTAATCTATCACGTTTTTGCTACAACAACTACAATATGAAAAAAGTATAACCCAACAAAATTGCCTACTGTACTCCAAATATATTTGGAAATTTTGCAAAAAAGTAGCTCACGCATGACTTTCTGTGCATGATTACTACTTTTTTCACATAGCTATTTTTTATTTTTATTTAAAACTCTTTATGTGGGTGTATAGTTTCTTTCTTTGCGCCAATCTTTTTGAATTTTTTTAAAAATTTAGCTTAAGTGTTAGATTTAGCCTTTTCAATTTTGTGTCATAGGCGTATGCTCGACGGTGTGTACCCTGTGTCTCGCTCCCTACATAGTACATGCGTTTTAGCTAAGTGTTTTTAATAACTCCCCTTATCTTAACAACGGGATTTGAGAAGCGGTGTAGGAAGTTTTAAGCCGCGTGTATGTGCATTGAACCCACAAGGTGATGTGTGGTACTGCGCTAAATATCAAGGGGATGCCAAATGTGTATATGCTTAAAAACATTTTTGAATGTGCATAAAAAACATATTAAAAGCATTTCGATTGTAATGATTCTGATGAAAAACAACAATGAATGTCATTTTTAAGTATAGCAATACGTAACTGAACGTATCGTGATGCAAAATCGAACAAATGCAGAAT
>JASAMX010018192.1:0-10952 GCA_030248175.1 Microlaimidae sp. YZB2_3 | reverse complement strand
GGTTCTCCGTTCAGTTACGTATCTTCTAAACAAGGTAAAAAAGTCAACTTCAAGATGTTTTGTTTTGAGAAGTGACTTATTTAGTTTGGTTACTGTTAGAATAGCGTTATGTCTTAAGATTTAAAGGTTAAATCCAGATACTAGTTGCTAGGCACACTGTTTCTGTTTAGAAAACAGTTGAGAAATACAAATTTTGCTTACTGTAAATCAAAACTAACATTTTAAGTTTCTTTTAGTCATTAATTTATCTCTGACACAAAAAGTCACAATCAAGTATATAAAAATCATTGTGAATGAGGTGACTCAAATTGTTTAATAATGTTTGTGCATTAAAGAATAAAAAAAGCCATTGCTGTGAGTTTTTATAAGACACTTACTTGACTCATTTTCTTATAGTGACGATTTTTAGTTTTCACAAAGCAGGATGCCCCAACTTTCTTCCCCCCCCCCCAACCTGCTTTGGTGATTGCGCCACCTTAGAGGTCATGAGTTGATTAGTTCTGCGGAACCGCCATTGCCACCCTGGTGAGGTAATTGTCACACTATGACTTGTATGAATAGTGCCTTGTCGTGTGACCATTGCGATTTAGCCTACAAGCGGAAGCATAGCAGTTTTTCTCCAAAACAAAAACTAAAATTACACTTAAAGTCATCATATAGCACAACTCTCAAATTTAAGAATACAAATAATAGATTTTTTAGTCAAAGACAGACCTCCCGCGATAAGATCACCTACTAAACGCAGGCCTAGGGACTTAATGTGAGATAGGCCTTTAACATTCTTTAAGTGTAATCTTACACTTATGTCTATGTTTATTTACCTTTATTTTTTTATCTTTGTATACTATGTATTTATCACATTATTTAATTTACCTTATTTTTTTGGTCATTTCATTTTCAATAACATTTATTTTATATTGTTATGGATGAAAAACTTACATCTTCACTCTGCAATCTCCTTGGAGGGGATTGCAGAGCAGGAGGAGGAGGAATCTCCTCCATCTTCCAATTGGAGGAGCCTTGACGAAAACTACACCAACAACAGTGTTGGTATAGAGTGTTAGGCGGTCTATGGACTATTTAAAAATCAAAAATAATACTATCCATAGATCACTGAGGGGTACCGCGTGGCCTTCCCCCAAGCATGAGCGTAGCCAGGGAGTGGGGAGACTCCCCTTTTGGGTCGGCAAAGGCTAAAATTTGGGGTAAGACCCCCTCCCCTTTTGGGTCGCCATAGATAAAAATTTGGGGGTCTAGAACGGCCATTTTTCAAAATTTTTCTCCGTTTCGCTCCGCTCAGCGCTCGATTAATTATATAGTCTTCACATCCAAATTTGCGTTACTTTGTTTTGTAATCTTGGTATGACCACGCACAATAGAGGCACCCCATTCTTAATGTTTTGGTCTACACTTCCAAATTTTTGGTACCTTGTTTTGTAAGCTTGATAGCTTGATACAACCACGCTGGACCCCTTTAGATTGTTTATAGTGATAATAAAAAGTTAAAGATTAGGAAAAGTAGTTTTAAAAACATTTTTTCGCATTTCGCATTGCTCAGCTGTAATTCAATGTACTCATTTTTTAGTTGTTTTGGAAATCAAAAAAATGAGGCATCAAATTGTTTGTAAAAAAAAAATTTTTTTTTTGTTTTCTTGACGTATTTTTATTCAATAATAGGAAAATAATAAAGTATGTGACAGAAGCAAGGTAATGCGCGAAGCGCGGAAAATTTTTTATAGCCCTTTTAGAACGTAGAATTTAAACCCCTCCTTTCGGAAATTTTGTTAAGGGTTGGGTTGGACCATACTTGGGCAAGTTGGTCCGGAGTGGAGGAGGCAGACCTGTGCACGGTCTGAAAATGCCTCCCCTGTTTTATTAGAGGATTTGCCCCCCCCCCCGTTTTATTGCCCCCCCCCCCCCCCAAAAAATGAAAAAGTACCCAAAAAATATGACGCCATTTTTGACGTATGATTAGGCCATAATCGCGAATTTTTTGCAGTTTTTAGCCTATTTCAGTGTATTTTAAGCCATTTTAGACCTATTTTTACCTTATTTCCGCTTTTTTTGTCCCTTTTTTCCCTTTTCCCTTCTTTTTTTCTCTTTTTTAAAAGAGAAACTCCTTTTTTTTCTTTTTTCTTTCCCCTGCTTGCCCTCCCCCGTTTTATTGCCCCCCCCGTTTCAAAAAAGTTGCCCACCTCCCCGTGCCCCCCCCGTTTTGGAATTGCCCCCCCGTTTTAACCCCGGGGGGGCAGTGCACATGTCTGGAGGAGGGGTTAAGTTAAACCCCAAATTAGGGGGGGTTAAAATCCGAGAAACGCAAAAAACCCACCTCGTTTTTTTTCTGGAGTGCATTTTAACCATATGGTTTTTCGATTTTAAAGAAAAAAATAGATAAAAAAACGTTTTTTCTTCATTTTTCCAAAATTGGTGGAGGGGTTAACCTTTTCGCCCCCCCCCAACTTCTGAGTGGGGCTGGGGGGTTAAACCCCCCTTCTCAGAATTTGGTGGGGTTAACACCCTCAACCCCCCCGCCAGTGCCCATGTATTGGTTGGACCTCCCACCTTTCCAAAATTCTGGCTACGCCCATGCCCCCAAGACCCATTTTTGACCCTCCCCCCTAAAACCATTGGTCAGGCCACTCTCCCAACCATTTTTCGACCCTCCCCCATACAGATACAATACAACCATACATGGAATTGAACAAAGTGTTTTAATTGTTTCTTAAGCCTAACAAAGCCTTTAAATCAAGCTAAAATTTATTATTATAAACTTTACAAGTGGAAATGTTGCAAACGTATTTTTTAATGCAAATTTTATTTTACTCCCCCTCTTCCCTTTCTCAAAGACCCTTCTGACCCACGTACCCTCCTGTATTTTTTACACCCTACGGTATGACCCATAGGTGAGAACGGTCCGGGAAGCTAAACGCCGTTCCATACCCGCATTCGAGGCAATATTTTCTCCCGGAGAGTGGTCTTTCCTGATTGGTCAGCCAAGGAAAAGAAACGGAGATTAATTTTGCGTTCGTAGGCTTTGAAATAAGGTGATTCGAACGTTAAAACAGTGCAAGTTATACACTATGTCACTTAAATCTTTAAAAACGTAAAACTTTAACAGTTTTTCTGCAAATTTAAATGAGGATTTTCGTAATTTATAAGCTTATTTCTTGAAAGTTATTAAATTTGTAATAATATTAGGAGTAGTAGAGCGGTTTTGGGGAGCTCCTGTGAGATAAAAATAAACGTGAAAATAGACGTGAAAATGTAAATAAAATAATTAAATAATATTTCAAGTTCAAACAAGTTTTAAATTGCGAAATTCCAGGGCGGAGTTCGTTCCACTAAAATTGCAGGAGCTCTGGAGCATTTTTTAAAATAGTTTTATGCCATTTTTTAGACTTATTTTTATCATAAAATCATTTTTAAGTGGGAAACATTATAGTATGCGTGAAATAAAGCTAAGAATACTAAATAAAAACCATTTTTAATAGAATTATGGTTAAGATATATCTGGCTGACCTCGTAAATTTATATAAAACACGGAGACATGAGCGGACCAGTTAAGATTGTGCGGTAATGACCATACATGGGCACGGGGGGGGGGGGGTAACCCCCCAAATGAGAAGTGGGATTCTACCCCCCCCCCCACTAAGTGGGGGAGAAAAAGTAACCCCCCCCCCCAATTTTCGGAAAATGAAGAAAAAAAATGTCTTAAAATGACTTTAAACTGCCTCCAAACTTAAATTTTTGAGGTCAAAATGAATGTTTTAAGCAATAAAAAGCCAAAAATGCAATAAAAAGGGCTTTTTGACCTAAAATTAGTGTTTTTAACCTATTTTTCCTTCAAAATCGAAAAACTATATGGTAAAAATGCACTCCAGTTAAAAAAACGATATGGTATTTTGCGTTTCTCTTTAACCTCCTAATGTTTACCCCCCCCACTCCGGACACTCTGCCACATGTACTAATGACATTTAAAAAGAACAAATTAGAGCGCATAAAAAGTTTTTAATTTTTACCTTTTCAGAAAATATACAAAAACTGTTTAACTTTGACCCTTTAAAAAATTTAATTTTCGTTTAAAATTGAGTAATCTAAAAATTAATTCTTAAAGTATGGTATTTAATCTTGATTATTCAATCATTTTTACTGGAAAATTTAACTGATTTTGTTGTTAAATAGTCGATTTAATTCGCAAATCAACGAGGGCAGCTAGGTTTGATTTGTTGATAACAAATAAACACAATCGACATATAAAAATATAAGATTATAGTTTTAATAACAACAGTGAATACTCCGATACAATTCTGAATCAAATGGTAAAATCAAAAACTAGCGAACGCAAAATTTAACTCAGCTTTTCTTTCTAAGCTGACTAATTAGAGAATACCTCGGAGAAAGGACAGAAGGTTGCCTCGGATGCGGGTATGGAACGGCGTTTAGCGTCCGGGAAGCTAGAGGGGGGTTACCCGGGAAAAATTGAATTTTTAATTCTAGGAGGAGGGTCCCAGGGGGTCCGAACCCCCCTAGGTTTTTTGGGGGGGTCGACCCGGGGTGCTAAATTTTGAAATCTAGAGGGGGGTCAGGTGGGGTCCGGTGTCCAAAGCAAAACAGTTTTAAATCATAATAACTTTAATAATTGTTTTTTATAGGATAATACTACATATTATTCAATAAAAAGCTATATTCTGGTGTAAAAAGGTTAAAAATTCACGTTTTTGGAAGAAAATTTAGTATAAAAAAGTATCCAAAATTTTCCCGAGGGGGGAGTGGGGGGGGTCAGATTTTAAATTTTAGAGGGAGGTCAGGGGTAAAAAATTTGGAAATTCGGGGGGAGGGGGGCCCCTAGATTTTCGTCTAGGGGGGTCTCAAAATTTCGAGGTTTTGGGGGTGGACCTCACCCTGCCCCCCCCCCCTCCTTTCTCACCCATGGATGACCATTCCCCTAACCATAGCTGGGCGGGGGATTATACCTCCCAAAAATCCCGATTATAGCCGAAACCCCCCTAAAATTTGGGGGTACCCCGGACACCCCCCTAAGAGGCTGCCCACCTATGCCCCTAATTGGCAAAAATCCAAACACCCTACCGTAAAACCATACATGGGCAAGTTGGTCGGGAGTGGGGGGGAGGTTAAACACCAAATTAGGAGGGGGTGTTAAAATCCGAGAAACGCAAAATACTCATATCGTTTTTTTTTTCTGGAGTGCATTTTACCCATATCGTTTTTTGATTTTGAAAAAATAGGTAGAAAACGCTAATTTTAGGTCAAAGAGACCTTTTTATTGCATTTTGAGCTTTTTACTGTTTAAAACATTTCCCCCCCCCCCACCTCTGAATGAAGAGGGGCGGGGGGGGTTAAACATCATGGGCACGGGGGGGGGGGGGTTTGGCGCCTCCCCCCATTCTAAGAAGGGGGGTTTAACCCAGGGACGTCGGGGGAGGGGGGCGGGCCCACGGGGGGGGGGCGGCCCCCCCAAACGGTCGGACAGGAGGAAAAATAAGGATAGTGGGGGGGGTGGTGTGTGGTGGATAGATGTTGTGGCCAGTGTGGGGGCGGGGTGTGTTGGGGTTTTATTGGGGGTTTTCATAGCTAAAAATTCAAAATTTTCTAGCGCCTCGCGAATCGGTTCGGCGCCAAACTTTAAAATAATTTTAGTACCCCAATGGACCCCCAAAAACCAAAATTTGTTTTCCTCCGCTTCGCTTCGCTCAGCGGGCACGTTCAATAGTATACATACATATATATCTCGTTATTTACTGTTGCCTGATGCTAAATGTTCTACTTTCTAAAGTTAGTACAATAATTTTTTATAAGTAATAAGTACTACACAGAAAGCAAAACAAACAATCATATTGGTTGATTTATGTACCTCCCCCCTCCTAAATTTTCCTGCCGCCTATAGCATTGGCTCGGATTTTTTTCATATAGGTAGGTACCCTTGCTCATGTGATTTGGTTTACAATGTGGGTTTAGCCAAGGGGTCTGAAACTAACGTCTCTAAATTCCTTTTTTGTAAAATCCAGGCTCTGTCAATGTGTGCTTATGTAATTTTTAACTAGTAAGAAACATGTTTTTCACCGCTAAAAACATTAGATAATAGGTTATTAGGCCAAAAACAGTGTATTATACAGCTTTATCTAGTTTATCTTCCTGCTTTTTTAACGTTTTCAAAAATTAAGGGGGGGCTCCGCCCCCCCCGAAATTTCGGGGGGGGGCGGAGCCCCCCCCCCCGAAATTTTTTTTTGTTACCGCCCCCCCCAAAATGAAACTCTGGCTACGTCCCTGGTTTAACCCCCCCCCCCACTCAAAAGTGGGGGGGGGAGAAAAAGTTAACACCCCCAATTTTGGAAAAATGAAGAAAAAAATGTCTTTAAAATGACTTCTAACTGCCTCCAAACTTAAGTTTTGAGGTCAAAATGAATGTTTTAAGCAATAAAAAGCTCAAAAATGCAATAAAAAGGGCTTTTTGACCTAAAATTAGCGTTTTTTACCTATTTTTCCTTCAAAATTGAAAAACGATATTGGTAAAATGCACTCGAGAAAAAAAACGATGTGGGTATTTTGCGTTTCTCGGATTTTAACCCTCCTCCCTAATTTGGGGTTTAACCTCCCCCCCCACTGCGGACCAACTTGCCCATGTATGGTTAACAACCCCGCGCCCCCCGTGCCCATGTATCGATTAACCCCCCAAACCCCTTCCATGCCCATGTATGGTCCGAGTAATAAGAATTGGGCCCCTCAACCCTCCCCCGTGCCCATGTATGCGTAAAACCCCCTCCCCCAGCCGTCAGAGGTTGGTAATCTATAGTACTATCAACTCGCAAATTTTTTTTCTCGGTACAACTTACTATCTCACTTACCGTTTATATATTTAGAAAATACAGTTGTAAAATTATGGACCAAATCGCAGACGGTTGGTTTACGGAATTAAGTCCGGAAGAACGTGAATGTTTTCAAAAGGTGCACTGTTTAATTAACCTTTTTCTGTTAAAAAACGACTGCTTGGCTATTGCTTTTTCGTTTGGTAGAATCGAATCAACCAACGGACATATATTCATACATAAGCAAGTTGTTCCGGAGTAGGGGGTTAACCTCCTCAAATTAGGGGGGTCAACCTTTTCTCTCCCACCTCCACTTTTAAGTGGGGGGGGTTGAACCCCCATCTCAAAATTTGGGGGGGGGTTAACCCATCTCAGAATTCGACCCCTAATCTTCATGTCTGGTGCTATTGACAAAACTTGTTCATATAATTTTTCATGCGAGAGAGAAAATTATCTAACTGATGTTGAAATAAATCACATTTCTTGCTTCTCAAAAATAGTCTCAAAATAGTTTCTGTATGGGTCATTATATTTTAAAAATAATTTTTCAAACTGAATGTCAGGCTAAGTTTGCTAACATTTACCCCTTAATTTCGTCCTTTCTATATAAAAAATTTTTTTAAGCCAAGCCTAAATTTAGCGATAGTTCACCGCCCGAAATATTATGAAGTTTTGTTAAATCAAAAATAGGTGGAAGTAATAATTCAGATTCATTATAAACGGCTTTCCGCCCATATAAATGTCTTTATTCGTTAAATCTTTGCAAAAACATGTCCAGTTGCAGTAGCTAACTAAAAACGAAAAAGAGTTTTCACTCCTTCTTTCCTGATTTTTGTTTGTGCTTGCCTATTGAAAAATCTACCTACGAGAGATAAGTTCAGGTGCAGCAAGAAAGAAATAAGTTTTATTTAACAAAATTAACTTGCTCTGGATAAATCATGATAAAAAGTCTTTTATTAGCAAAGCAAAAAAAAATATTTGAGATACCATACCATACCTCACTCAAACAGCTGTAGAATTGTTTTATATTACTAAAACAAACGGTAAAAATTAATAAAACCGTGAACCTTAAGCGAAAAACGGTAGAAAACGGGGCCAGCGGTGACGGACCACCTGCGAATCGAGAAAAAGAAGGAGGCGAACCCCCGGCCAAAAAGCCGGCCACCAGTTGGACTTTTGACGCTGTGGACACGGGGGAGGCCTGGCCGGGTCAGGCCTTCTCCCTCAAGGTGGACGAAGTGCTCTTCTCGGGGAAATCCAAGTTCCAAGATGTCCTTGTGTTTAAAAGGTAAGTAGTGTATGTCTTTAGTAGTTTTATTTCGGTATTTAGCATTTAGTTTCTTAATAAATTAGCCAAGCTTTATTCAAGTGATATTTTAAATATGTATGAAATTCCAAATAGGTATCTATAACGATTTTCCTTAAAACAATACGAAAATTCTCTTTTTTAATTTTGGTTATTTTAATAATAAAGTAGTAAAAAAATTTAAGCGAAAATAGTAATAATGGAAACTTTCTATTTTTGAACTGTTTTAAGTGCTTCGAATGCTGTTTACGTGACAAAAAACCACTATTTTGTCTGACAAGAAATGCTGGTTGATTTATCCACGAAAAATAATAAACGTCGTTTAAGAATTAAACTTTTTTTACACCAGTGATTTAATGATACATCGTCCCATTCATAAAATTTAATCATTTAAATTTCGAGTTTTTTAATCTGTGCACTGCGAGTGCAGAGTACACAATTTTTAAGGAACTTTATCTCGGTAAAAAAATGCATATAATATACTTTTTATTAAATTAAATTGTTCGTAGTCGCAATATAATTAAATTATAAATTTTATGATTTAGCTCAAATCACGGCAATGTTCTGGTGCTTGACGGTGTAATTCAAGCGACAGAACGGGATGAATTCGCTTATCAGGAAATGCTGGCTCACTTACCCATGTTTTCACACCCACACCCTAAAAAGGTACACAGTTTAATTAATAGCTTTTTACTTCTTGAGAACCGCTATGATTCATTGTATTTTTGTACTAATACGTAGGTAAGCAAGGTCCCGACAGCTTGGCGAGGTGATTATCCTGGGTAAATCCCATTTTTAATTCCAAGAGAAAAGTCCGACCCGACCCCTGACTTTCTAGAAGGGGGTAAACCGAGGCGGAAACATTTGAAATCTAGAAGGAGGTCGAGCATAAATGAGTTCAGTTCAAATTTTATATTCTTAGGTTGAAGGGGGAGCTCAGTGAGCAAAAATATATCAATTTGAGGGAAAGAGGACCCTAGATTTTTTTTCTAGGCGACTATAGCTATAATAGAATAATACCGCTACCCATACATGGGCAAGTTGGTCCGGCGTGGGGGGGTTAAACCCCCAATTGAGGGGGTTAAAATCCGAGAAACGCAAAATACCCATATCGTTTTTTTTCTGGAGTACATTTTACCCATATGTTTTTCGATTATGAAGGAAAAATAGGTAAAAAAAAAACGCTAATTTTGATCCAAAAGCCCATTTTATTACATTTTTGAGCTTTTTATTGCTTAAAACATTCATTTTTACCTCAAAACTTAAGTTTGTAGGCAGTTAGAAGTCATTTTAAAGATATTTTTTTCTTTATTTTTCCAAAATTAGGGGGGTTAACCTTTTCTCCCCCGCCTTCCCGTGCCCATGTATGCCCCTACCATACCCCTCATTTCTCACGTCTCACCCATGGGCGTAGCCAGAGGAGTCTAGGGGTCTAGCCTAGACACCCTTCCCCTTTTGGGTCGGCAAAGAGAATAACTTGGGGTTAGACCCCCTTTTTTGGGTCGCCAAAGGTAAAAAATAGGGGGTCTAGAATGGCCATTTTTTAAAAATTTTCTGGCGCTTCGCTCCGCTCAGCGCTCGATTAATAGGTCTCCACTTCCCAGACCTGTGCGCGGTCTGGAAATGCCCCCCCCCGCTTTATTGGAGGATTTGCCCCCCCCCGCTTTATTGGAGAATTTGCCCCCCCGTTTTATTGCCTCTTCCCCCCACCAAATAATAAAAAAGTATTCTAAATTATGGCGCCATTTTTGGCCTATAATGACGCCATCATCGCGAAGTTTTCGCAGTTTTTAGCCTATTTCAATGCATTTTTTGTCCCTTTTTCCCCTTTTCCCTTCTTTTTTTCCTTTTTCTCCTTTTTTCTCTTTGTTTTCTCCCCTGCTTGCCCCTCTGTTTTACTGCTGATATAAATAAAAAATAATAATAAGAAGAAGATGAATTTAAATTACAAAATTAACCCACGTTGTTTAATTATAGTTAGGGCGGTGCAGTTGCGCTCCAGACAAAGTTTACCGTACGTTCTCTAATATAGTTGGCGCGATGCCGTGCGCCAATGATTGCAATTATAATTTTTAAAGTAAAAATAATAATAATAATAATAATAAGATGATGAACATGAATAACAAAATTTACTCACGTTCTCTAAGTATAGTTGGCGCGGTGCCCGTGGGTTGACTTGCAGTTGGCACCCCGCACCACCGATGATTACCGGCGCGTGGCGCTCCCGCGCCACCGACGCTTATTATTATTTTTTAATAAATAAAACTTTGAATTAATTTTGTCATCAGTAATGCAAAAATTAAAAAAGTACTCTGTTGTTTTTGCCGTTTTCCGCGCGGTTGAAGCAGATGGCGCTGGGAACTGGCGCCATTTCTGCCACCAATTAAAACAGGTCTGCTATATTAGATGCGGTTTTTATGAGTGGATGTTGATTGTCTGCTGTGTTGAATCCTTTTTGTTGCGAATATGCTGTTATTGTGCGGTTGGAGTTTCTATTTGTCTCATTTTTCAATTTTTTTATTTTGATCAATAAATCGATAACAAGGACCTAAATGAAAAAAGTGCTTCCTAAGAATAATGCGTAATTCCTTCTTTCTTTCTAATGAGCCCATGTTTATTTTTGATCAATCAGTAACGAATGAGGAATATCGTTTTTAAGAATGACAGAGCGTTGGAATAATAAAAAGAAGAAGAAGAAGAAGAAGAAGAAGAAGAAGAAGAAGAAGAAGAAGGTTCTGAAATTTCAAAATTTACCCACGTTCTCTAATTAATGTTGGCGCGGCGCCACTGGGCGCCCAATCTCCGCCCTGGCGCTCCCGCGC